>VXBA01004393.1:995771-1049752 GCA_013399895.1 Serilophus lunatus | reverse complement strand
AGCCGGGGCCGCTCCCGCCCCCTCCCGTTCGAGTTCACACGGGATGAACCGTCCCGCGCGTCTGGTTTAGGATGTCCCCGCCGCGTGAACCGCCCCAGTTATCCCGCTGATGGAATAATCTCACCGCTGCTTCACCTCCTCCGGCCCCACACCTTCCCCACGAGACGAGATGTTCGTCCGCTCACCCCGGGCATCAGCGCACAGGTGATGTCCTGCAGTCTGACATGTGTCAAACAGGCTCTCCCAGAACTCTGAAAACATTTTATTCCTGGTTTCTAGATAGCCACTTCTTCTAACATGCCGGTTTTATTCTCGGCTTATTCTTGAGCAAAAAATTACATTACTCACAAAAAATCACATTATTTGGCGTAATGAAATTTGAGTAATGTTTGCTTTTCTTAAGAACCAGACAGTGCATTTTCTTTACGTGTCCCACCCAAGACTGTGAAAAAGTTCATAAACAAAACGTTCAACCTTTCTGTAAACCTTCTTCTGGTTTCCTTTTTGAGGACTAGGCAGTCCTGGATCAAGTGGGAAGACTATGGGAGACTCAGAACGAAAAATCCAAGTGCTCTTCTATTACCAGGGTGGAGTGACCTTTTCTGTTTCATCCTGCAAGTAATTAAGGAGATACAAATCATCAGCTTCTCAAACTAATACATTCTCTTCATATATGCCTCATATTGAAATCCATATTAAAGCACCCTACTGTATTCAGTGCTTTTGCAGGGGCTTTTCTTTGGTCTTAAAATGGAAAATTTCTGAGGTCTATGGATTCTGTATAGAACAAAGGGCAATAAATATTGGAATGACAAGGGAAGAACCTGCAACTTGGTCACAAAGATTTACATGGCTCCAAGTTAAAAGGAACTTTTCCAAGAGTTTCCTAACTGGTAGGATCCTATGAAGAATCTACAAGTAGATGTTGATCAAAATTTGTGAGATCATTTTAACAAGTTGTTTTCTACATCCACTAGGATTTCTCTCTGTAAAACCCTGTGAAAATATACCAGGAACAGCACCACATTTGAAAGGTGTTTTACTTCTGCATCAAAAATTCAACAGATAATTTAGATACAAGTTTGGTTCTAGCAGACTTTAAAAATGAGCCTCATTCTTGATTTCAAATACAGAATCCAACCTACCTCATTCAGCATGTAGGCAGGAAACTGGGAGATTGCACAAGGATTTTTTTTTTTTTTAGAAAAATAGAGACTTTATACCATTTTTTGTTAAAAAAGTAAAAGGATTCTTATAGCTCACTGCCCTATGGTAATTGTAGACAAACACTTGAGACTCTCTAATCCTATTACCAACTCCACAAATTAGTGGCAATCTAAATTGGTGCCCTGGATGTTGTATAGTCAGACTAATTCTGACTTCAGCTCATCTCCAGAAATCCTGACCACATACATTTACACTACAAGCTCCTCAGGTCTTTTGCTTCACAGGTTTATTGAGATCTAGAGAATACAATAAACTTTAAAAACAACTTGCTTCCTTTCCCTGACTATGGAACAGCACTCTCTGAGGTTCCATGAGGGTTCTCTGAATGGCCTGCAACATTCTCCCACTTACAGCAATTATCTCTATTTCTGTTAGCTCTAAATTTGGATTTGACATTTAAGATGCACCAGTTTTCTCACTAAAGCAAAAATTCTTCTCTTGCTCCTATCCTTGATTACCTGTGTGCATCTTTTAGTACAGAAACTTGAAGTTTCCTTCTTTTTTCCTCTGTAAAAGCCAGGACTTACAGCCCCCAGGATACACCTACATATCCGAGAATAAGTCTTGTGCCCAGGCTCACAGGCTGCATAGATCCCGGCGAGCCTGAAGTGCAGGTGAACCTCATTTCCAGAGATCTCACATGACCACAGATAGCTCCTGCTCACACACGGCATCAGGGACAACCAACCTGCTGGTCACTGAGGTTCACCTCCGTGACCAGGTAAAGGCAGGGCCAAGACAAAATCATAATCTCTGCAAATATTAATGAATTCGTGTTTGGAGATTACTGAATTACAGCCTTTGTAACTTACTGATTTCTAAATTAACATAATTTTTTAAAGAAACATCATGGTAAGCGTTTGATGCAGTATTTGCACCTTACAAGTCAGAATGACTTTGAAATATCAACAGGAAGCATTCTGAGGAAAATCTTGCCTTAACCATATGGAACCGCACTGTCAATATTGAAGAAGGAGAGAACTGGCAAGGCATTCTTCCTGGTTTACATATACCTTGTAGCTGAAGGGCAGGATAGCTTAGGGAAAAGCGGGACAATCAACTTTGCTTCTGATCAAAAGGCAAATATGCCTGAAGCAGTGAGTGCTCTTGACTGCCACATACTCAATAGCTGGCTTTCCAGGAGAAGAAAGGGACTGGAAGCCCCCTAGGATCTTTTACTATAAATAACTGTAAATATATAACAATAACAGAATTAATGGACCCCTCTGGAACAAGCTGGTGTATATGTCATGTGGTGCACATGACAGATGTTACTCTCGAGCACTTGTTTAAACTTTCAGGAAGGGCTCTGCTGCGCATCTAGACAAAGGAAGCTCTTCCTACACTATTTACTCCCCACTCACAATTCTACAAGTGTCTTGGCTCACAGCTCTGCAGGATCCAGCCCAAAGTAACACAACAGTCTCTGTGCAATTTTAGATGGTTTGTATGTTGTCACTTTTTATAACAACATTTGTAGCTCCGTTTCCTCAAATGCAAGTGTAAGTGATAATCCTTTCCTGTATAATTTTGCAAATTAAACCTAAATTATTCAGAAGTACAGCTGCTGTTGTCTACTTCTTGCTAGTTCTTTATGCGGCTTTCTCTATATATGTCACAATTTTTTCTTGGAATCTAGCACTCAAATGAGTACATGAAGCACCTTCTGTCGTGCTAAAAGCAGAATCCTTCCTCTAAAAAGAAAACCTAAGGAAATTTTCAAGATCTTTCAGTATTTTATAACAATTACTTTCCAGTTTATTTCAGCCAGCTGGAAGACCCTTTCTGCTGTTAAGCATAGTGTGCTACATACAAGTCCAAGAAGATGTAGAACAAACATTTTAATTCCAATAACATGCCTAAAAGGACGTACTTCTTATTCAGTCAGAAACACCTCCTACATAACTTATAATCAAATTAAATGAGCTCTAAACACATATCAAAAAGTGAAACCTGGGATGTGTTGAAATCAGACAACACAGTCATGATAAATTATTACTGAATAACAGTCAGTTGCCCCCGCTGCTGCCTCACTGCTTACCATTAATAATGTCAGTAAACAGTTTGAAAATCTTTCCAGAAAAGCTTTTCTTAAATATCCTGTGAAAACATGATGAAGTTTTCCTATTACCCAGAATTTTGATGTGACTGACACAGAAAGAGTAATTTCCTTTTTTTTAAAAAAAAAGACATTTACATATGACTTTATCCAAGGCTTTAAACATTCATTTTTCCCAAAACTGTGTTCCATCCCTGTAACTGCCTTAATAAAATGTCTATGTGAGAAGCAGATTGCTGCTTTTACATTCAATACCTCAAACATGAACACTAAATCTCAGTAAACCTTGATGAGAGTATTTTTCAATTTTTTTGTATCCATGCAGTAAAAAATCCATTCACTCCTCTCTGTCTTTCCTATTTATAGGCATAATTATCCATAACTTCAATATCTTTTGTTTTGGTCATGACATTTCTCTGTGTTTCAAAATCCCAAACTATTTTCACCTCAGCAGAACTAACCAGAAGAACACAATTTACATTGTCAGAATTGGCAGATTTGGCAGAGAAAATTATCTGATTCCATCCTGCCCACCTTCCAGCAGAACCCAGGCAGGCTTCTGGTGAGCTGCTCAGCATCCAGCTTAAAGGACTGCTGAGAAACCTGGTCTTCCAGATTCCACTCTTCTGGAAAGCACATCATTGGACTGCAGCCCTATGGCTTGGGATGGATGTGAAAGCTTCCAGGGTCTGGAGCAGGCAGCTGGTACAAAATCAGGGAGCCCAGATGTGCCAAGGTCAGCAGCTCTGAAAGCCACAGATGGACTGACCTAGATCCATTCTAAGTGCTCCTCTTGTAGAAATTTAACAATATAGCAAATATTATTATAGGAAAATGTAACAGTTCCAAAAGAAAAGCAGGAGGTTGTTTTAAGCCACAGTCCACCCCTCACTTCCTACATGTGCTGATAATGCAGAGCTCCCGTTTTATCGGCTTTGCTGTGCTCCAGCTCACCAAACACAGCTGCTTCACATGGGCACAAATACAATACCTAGACAGAGAATGAACAATCCAAAGTTTAAGATTTTAGCCAAAACCCCCAAAGCCATTTATGCTCTAAGTCTTGGTGAAGCACAAGAATAAACATTTAATGCAGATGTTTTAAAAAGCTAAGGCATAAAAGAATATATAGCATTAAAAATCTCATTAATGGCTTCAGACGAGTTAAAGTAACTACTGACACTTCTTTAGCAGAGCAAATCCATGAGGGATGGCAATCCTAAAATAGGAAATACATACATACATATATATATATATAGACACACAAAATTCATTGGAATTTCCCACAGACTAAAAGTTACACATGAATTCAAGTACTTGGCAGATGATGGACTTAAGTCCCAATTAATTTCCTACTGAAATCTGTAAGATACTATCATCTTCACACCTTTAGTATTACACTTTAAATATCTCTCTATATAAAATATATATATTTTATATGAGTGTTTCTCATTACTTTATTTATTTATCAGTGCCCAGTGCTGAGGCACCTGTTCAGAGTGTTACATTGCAAATACTTCTTGTTGATGTGTTTGTTTATAGAACACTGGAAATTAAAGGGAAAATTTTCTATGGTTTCAGAAAGCTTTGGAATAGGCACAACATCATTGTATAGTAATTAATTAGACACTTAAAATTCACTCTTAATAATTGAAGATTATGTATTTAGCCCACTGATGTGTATTTTTCTTCATTTCTCTCACATCAAACGCTGAATTCAGTTTTTTATCTTTAATATTACCTTTGTTAAAGTTTCTTCAGTTTCTATAAGGTGGAAAAATCTTGCAATGCTTATTTGGAAGGCACTGCAAACCTTGCCAATTTTTTTAAAGGCAAATAGCAATTTTTATGGGGTTGAATTTTACTAAAATTTTAGTTTAGGCTGGAGATGACTAAGTAATGATTTAATCAAGAAAGAATTTTATCAAACAAGGGTTTCCAGTGTATTTTCCAGTCAGAAGCACTAAACATGGAATTTGCAGTGTTGTCATAACTGTAGATATTTTGCTTTATTTACAGCTGCTCGAGGAAGGAGATGTTTTGCATTGCCATTTTTCTTTTATGGCTGTAATATGGTGTCATTCCAAGGATGATTATGGAGGTCAATGTGAGAATCACTAAAAGAGACACAGGATTTACAGTGATTAAAACCTTGGGGGAAAAATCAGAAGCATTTCCTGAGCCCTCTAGTGTCTGAAATTAAGTCTCGAAGGGTTTGGGAAGGAACCTGCTTATTGAAAGTGATACTTTTGAGAATTTTACAGATCACAAATAGTAGTTTTCCCGTTACTCTACTGCATTACTAATGTACACATAGTCATTATTCCTTGCAACCTAACTGGTATTAAGCACCTTTCACAGCTGTCATGCTTAAAGAGTACAAAGTGTAAGCTCAAAAAAAAAAAGGAAAAAAAGTCTTTTTAAAGCATTTCTTTTCTGTTTATCATTCTTCATCATTATAAATGATACACAGCATTCTGTGGACTTATCAAATATGTCCAAAACTTTCAGGAATCCACTATTTCTGCATCACAAATGTCCTGAACATTATGAAGCAGCTCAACTGATACTGAAAAACTTGTGTCTGTTCTTTCATGCTTTCCCATGAAGAGCTGCCCAGTCTGCAGAGCTAATTATACGTATCTCTAAGCAGAGAAAGAAACCAGCCCTGTGCTACATGGCTCCAGATTTCTTTAATGGACCAAACTCCCCCTTTTCGCTTCCCAAACCTCATGTTGTGACTGACAACAAAACATCAAAACTCCTCGAGTGCCAGCTCGCTGCTAACAAACTCACTCCAAACAACTTATTAAGACGTAACCTTTCAGCGTGTGAGCAGACACTTGTGCCACCCAAATTCTGTGAAGTGACATGGAGAGTTGGGATCACTGCAGCCTCCTCTGAGCGAAGCCGAGCATATGGTGGTATAATGGAGCATGAATTTACAGCAGCAGAGATGTACGATATAGATTAAAGCTTCATCTGTGAGAACATTCTGCACGGCAGAAAAAAAAAAACACCCACAAAAAACCAGCAATTTTTTTTGTTTCTTTTCTGGTTTGTGGCGCGATGAGCACCCAACACTCTTGTGTAGAACCGGGGCTCCCTCTGCTGCCGACGGGACGGGAAAACCAAGTCCTGCCTCCAGAGCCGCTGATTTCCAGTTTGTCAGCGGCTGAACAAGCGATAGGGGTTGGATGCGAGGTGTTCAGGAAGGATGGATGTGAAATGTAACGTTGATATTGATTGAATTTTGCTTTCGCTAATGAGTAGAACCCAAATTATAACGTTTGGATGTATTAGAAGACATCTGGATGTGTTGGTGTAGATGTGTGAAATATAGCAGCTTTATGAGCAGAGTTATGCTTTCATTAATAAGATTCATATCATGATGGCCAGATATATTAGCAGTGTAATTTGGAATAAGATTTTGTTTCAATGAATGGTGAGCTCTAATGAGCCCCTCCTGTTAGATGCAATTAGCACAAGGACCCGCTGTCTGCTCCCTGAAACTCTGGAGAAACACAAACACCTTTCTGCAACAGGTATCTCAAGAATCTCCGAGGAGACCGTAAATTAATCCACCAAAAGATAACGCCACCTTCAGAGCCAATTCAGGAAAGCTCAAGCCAGTTTTTACAAGAGGGTTAAAAAGTTGGTGAAGAAGATGAAGCCTGACTTCATCTTCAGACCCCTGAAAAGGAATAAAATCCCCCAAACCCAAATTCCAGAGGGGAGCAGAAAGGGGATGTACCTCTGTAAATAATTTCCCTCCTACCTTAAAGAAACTGTAATAATCCCTCCTGCTTTTGTGCCAATTTTGTTATAAAACCCCGACCTGTCTAAAGACCCTCTGACTCGGGAAAGTGCTGAGTCAGCGCCCAGCGCTGCTTGCCTTTGCTTTATAATAAATTGCAGTAAAAATATAACATTTGTAGGCTCGTTTCTCGCAGTGGAGAGGCTCCTATGATCCTTCTGGAGCTGGCATGGAAAGAGCCGCAGTAAATCAGCTCCATTCCCCCCATCCTGTCTGCATTCACTGCTGGAGTTGTCAATGGAACAAGCGCCTGACACATTTTGTTGCTTTTTCAGCAAAAAAACAAACAAACAAACAAACCTGTGTTTTTAGGAATCACAGATTCGTGTTTTTAGGAAGTTGTGGCCCGTCCATCCTGGCGTTCAAGTTGTTCCTTTGGTTAAATTAAAGCACAAGTGGAAGGCCTACAGCCTCTCACGGCAACGCGTGAGTGACCAGCACTGACAGGTGAAATTTGGGATCTCGAAGTTAGTTAGTTAGTTAGTTAGTTAGTTAGTTAGTTAGTTAGTTAGTTAGTTAGTTAGTTAGTTAGTTAGTTAGTTAGTTAGTTAGTTAGTTAGTTAGTTAGTTAGTTAGTTAGTAATACGCGATTGGGGGGGCGGCAGCGCAGCATCGGCGGTGGATTGGCCTCGCCTGGCGCGGGCGCGGCCGGGGCGGCGATCGGCGGTGGATTGGTCGGGCCTGGCGCGGGCGGCCTCGGCAATGGCGGACGAGGAGCTGGAGGCGCTGAGGGAGCGGCGGCTCGGGGAGCTGCGGGCTGGGCAGGGGGTGAGGGAGCGGGATGGGAACGGGGTGAGGGAGCGGGATGGGCAGGGGGTGAGGGAGCGGGATGGGAACGGGGTGAGGGAGCGGGATGGGAACGGGGTGAGGGAGCGGGATGGGAACGGGATGAGGGAGCGGGATGGGAACGGGATGAGGGAGCGGGGAGCTCCGGGCTGGGCTCGGGGGGTCTTCAGAGCGGGAGGAAGGCTCCCTGCCCTCCCTGGGCAGCCCCAGGGTGTGATGTGCCGCCCTCCGGGTCGGGCAGTTCATTCTCATGTTGAATGTGAAGTTTACTGGGTTTTAGTTTATGGTCATTGTCCTGTCACTGGTCACCACTGAGGAGTCTGGAACCATCTTCTGACACCTGCCTTGGCAGTGTTTTTATGCATTTCTCTAAATCTATGTCTGTTTTGTTGTCCCTGTGAAGGATCTCCCATTCCTCCAGCCAGCCTCTTTTCCTTTCAGTACAGTTTCCCACCCTGCCTTCCTCCCTTTACGTGTTTCCTATGAAATCCAAGGTGCAAGTTCCACCCAAACTTAGGGCTTTTTTCCTCTTTTTGTTATTTGCTTCTGAATAGTCATCACTAATAGTGACCTGAAAGTTTGTCTCCTTCTATTTTTCATATGTACCAGTGTTTATTGCAGGGACCAGCTCCTACAGAACCCCCTCATAGGTTTCATTTCACTTCCCCTTAATTACTTTAATGTGTGTTTAATGTTTTTATCAGTTTCTGGGCTTTGGGGAAATTAATTCTCTTAGACCTTTTCCTGTCTAGGTGGATCCAGGAGCAGCACTCACCCCCCTGTGTTGTGAGAAAAGCAGAGGGTGACACATTTATTTGCTGGGGCAGCAGATTCCCTTTTCCAGGATCTCACCCAGCCAGGCAGGCTCAGCACAAAGGTTTAGCTGGGATGTTTAAACTTACTGTCCCTTGTGAAATGTTTTGGGATTGTGATATTTACTCCAGTCTCATTCTTTAGGAGCCTCCTGGTGATCCTTCCCAGCAGGAAGCAAAACAGAGGTAAATGAGACTACTGAATTTTGGGGTTGCAGCTAATAATTTTTAACCATTTACTGTTTTGTGCATGTAATTTCTTTGGAATACACTCCTGCATTTGTTTCGTTGTTGGAAAAACCACCAACAAAGAAGCTGAAATGTCAAAGACTTAATGCAAGTGTAGCTAAAATCTGATTGAAACAAAGTGATCTGTGTCATAGCTCAGTGTGGGAACAGTGGTTAGTATTTGTGCTCAGGGGAAAATGTGTAGCAAGTGTTTGAAGAGCTGATTCTGCACAGAGCCCAAGTTGGAATTCAATGAAATGCATGAACTAAAACTCCAGTTTTGCAGATAATCAAATATTCTAAATATATGAAATTCTAAATACATAATGAGGTTTGGTTTGGACAGTTCCTTGTGCTTGCTCTGCCACACACTGGGAATTCACTGGGGGTGAATTCCACATGGACTCAAAGTGGGTCTCACAGCTTTTCTCTCTGAGGTGTGATCAGGAGCAGCAGGAAGGTCTAATATTAAACTCCCTCTTGGTTTATTGGAAGTTGTTGCCAACTATGTAACTTCAATGTAGATAAAGCTGCCAGAAAATGCTGTAAAAGAAATGGTGTAAGGCTTGAAGTCACCTCAAGAAGTCACTTCCATGAACCAAAAGTCTGCAGCAGTTTGCTGTTGTTGTAGGTGTTTGAAAGCCCACTTTAATTTGTGCTTCATTTTCCCTTCCAGGGAGGCAGAGATAAGAAATACTATTTTAGCTCAAGTTCTTGATCAAGCAGCTCGTGCCAGATGTGAGTATCCAAGTAACTTTCTAATCAAAATTTCCCATTAGGTGGACTCCTCAAAAGTGTGTGTTGTTCAGAGGCCAGACTAGAAAAACTGTTGCTGCCCAGAAGATAAAACTTGCACCTTTTCAGTTACCAACAGGAGTGATTGGAGGGGAGGAGTTCACTGACATCTGAGTGATGTGATTTATTTTTTTAATTGATAACAGGAAGTGTAGTGAGAGTCAAAACTGGTTAGTCTAGTCACAAACAAATGTTTAAAAGTAAGAACTGTAACTGTCTTGTGTCTGGTATAAGTGAAAATGCTTTTTTTCCAATCTATTTCACAATCCTGATGTGAAGAAGACAATTTCATAGGACATTTGTCACTTTTTAGTTACTGGTGAAGGTATTTGAGAATGTTTTAAACCCGAGTGAACAGAGCCTGTTTTTGTTGCAGTAAGCAATTTGGCTCTTGTGAAACCAGACAAAGCAAAAGCAGTAGAGAATTACCTTATACAGATGGCAAGATTTGGACAGCTAGCTGGAAAGGTGAGTATCCTTTTCTTTCTCACATTTTCAAACATAATTCACTCAAAAAAAGGGATGTTTCTAGTAGCTGTAAATTAAAGGCAATTGAGAGGTTCTAAGTATTCTTCTGTAATTCCATCAAAACCTTTTATAAAAAAAGTTGTGATTCAGTTGTTTGATACTTAGGCATTTCTCAGATGTGTTTATGCAGCTTTTCTTTCACTTTCCTAGGTATCAGAACAAGGTTTGATAGAAATCCTTGAGAAAGTGAGTCAGCAAACAGAAAAGAAAACAACAGTGAAGGTAAGCTTTATTTCCTAAATATAATGGTTTATGGAACAGAGCAGGAAAATTGCACATATTGGAGCAGTTTGGTTCAGGGTAGAACTTTGTATTTCCACCTCTTCCCTGCACTGGGATGGAATCAGAGCAGTCTTCATCAACAGGAACAGCTGCAGCTGTTGGCACTGGGGGTCAGTGTGGTGGTACAGACTGGCCCAGGTCTGTCCTGTCCCCTGGGAGGGGAGGGAGGAGGTGGGTGTTTGCCTCCAGCAGTGAATTCATTGTCAGAAGGGAGTGTGGGAAAGGCTTCTGCCAGCCTGGATTTAACCGTGACCCTTGTCTTTTCACCTTCTGTATTTCATTTTAGTTCAACAGAAGAAAAGTATTGGATTCTGATGAAGAGGATGATTATTAATACTGCTGTAAGACTGCCAAAAAAAAGCCTGGAAAAAGGCAACGTGCTGTTATCAGGCAGAATACAAGAGCTGAAAATGTTTACGCTTCTTCACCTTTTTTTTTTAATTATAAAAGGCCAACAAACTTACTTGTAAAATAGATGTGAGAAGGGGGATTTTATAACTTAAATTTTTGTAGTGTAAGAGGCCCCATGGCTCCTTTAGCATGAAAATTTTATTGCCCCTTACTCAGTAAAAAAAAGCTCTGCTTTCAGCCACTGCACACACTTAACTTGCTGCTATTGGAGATACCAAACATAGGAGGAGCCAAGTGAGAAGCCACTCACTCCAGGAGCTTAAAATCTTGCCCCCAGGCTCTGAGTCACAGAAGTGTTAGAAAGGAGATTCCCTGGGCCCCTGAAGGACCCCTGTCGAGCCATTCAGTGGCTGTGCAGTCCTTACTGGAAATTTAAACATAAAGTGAAGGTATCAATGTTTTGTTCAGGGGAACTCCTACCAGGCAGTCTGTGTAAAGAAATTGTAACAGCAAACAGTTGAGCCCCTGTGCTGTGAAGTTACTGAGCTATCTCAAAGAAAGCAAGTTAACTGTGTAGTACAGCACTTTTCAGACACTTGGCATCATATGTTCTTAAAACTACCTCCACTTTTACCAAATGGCTGGAGTGTTTCTTACCTGGAAACAAAAAAAGACCATTTCCCAAAACTTTCTGCAAGTCCTGCATGCATAAAGTAAAACTGAAATTGTGCTGTACCTTTATTCAAACCTATGGTTATTGAAGTCACTCAGATAAATACTGTACTATGCTGAGAAACAAACCCCTTGTCTGACATAACGTAACAGGATCATGTCTGATTCCAACTGCAGTGTTCTTTGGAACAGAATAAAATTGTTTCAAGTGAGTACTTGGTGGGTGTTTTTCATCCTGTGTGAATGTGGTTAAAAAAGTATTGGTGTTATTTTTGTTTCATTTGGCTTGTCTGTGTTTGTAATTAAGGTGCTTGGTAATACCCTGTGAGTGCCAAATTTCTTCAGACTAATGAGCCTTGATGAGTGTGAAGAGTCTGAAGCCAAGGTGTGGTGATAGATGGTACAGGAATTGTCCCATTAGGGCTACACTGTATCCCAAACTTCTGTGGCATTTCACAGCCCATTCCCAAATTGATCAAACTCTTGCTGTTCTTCTTAAGTGGCTGTTCCAGAGTCTCGGTTGTCAAAATGTGAAGCAAGGCTTTGCATTATTTGGATTATTTTAACTTATTATTATTTTGGAAAATAAACTGGATTTTCCAGTAACAAACTGTGCCATGAAGCTGATTTCACTATATCTGCGGTACAGATTTCTAGGGGACCCTTCCAAGGGTACTACCTTGAAATCCTATTCCAGTTTAGCCTTTGATCATCATCTCTGGGAATATTAAGGTATTTTTTTAATTACAAGCTTGGTTAAACATGTCAAAGGAAACTTGCAAACTATCTTCCTTACCTGAATAATTTGTTGCTCATTATCTATCATTTAGGTTATTGTGGAACTGTGAGTTGGCTTTTAAGTGCCCTTTTTTATACAAATAGACTACACATCCCAAATACCTGAAAATAAGTTTAACCTCAGACTGAACACAGAATAAAAATAAAGAATGGCTTTGTCACTTAGGTAGTTTCAAGTTCACCAGGACAAATGTTCTGATACTGTAACAGAATAAACTTGTACTTTTTCTAAAAACTAAAGAAAAACAAGAATACCTCTGTTAGATGTCTTAAATTGTAGATTGTGGTAAAAGAAACAGTAGGCAATATGCACCAAGATCCACCCCTTAACAGCTGCTGTCTTTTGGCTTGTAAAAGATGAGCATCCATCCTACCTTTTTAATAGGAACATAAAGCTAGAAAAGAAGGTTACATGAAAACATTCAGTTTCACTAAGATTTGTATTTCATACACCTCTGTGGCTTTAGATCCAAAACCACACAACCTAGTAATCTGTGAATGCAGGAGGGAACAAAGTCATACTGAACTTAAGAGTAAAAATTCCAAGAGATCCTTTGGATTTACAGTTGGACACAAGGTGACGATTTCAAATGCCTACAAAACCAAGCAAGGGAATCTGTATAACAGACTCAATGCCTGGACAAATGCACTTAAAGGAAACAGCATTTTCAAGAGTTATTTTACTAGTTTTTGCTTTCCATCATTTGGCACAAATCCAAGGCACATCAGAAAATCAGATAAACTCATAAATTATTAGAAAAATAAACACATTACCCTCAAATCCAAATGTCATTTGACATTTTACCTCTTAGATTAAAAAGTAATTTGAAAAACCCACCAGTCTCTTCCAGCTTTGCACTTTGCCAGGCAGTTTACCAATACCACCGTTAAATAAAATTATCCATAGAAATGCAAAATAAAATACAAGCTGGATGTGATGAGCCAAGAATAAAAAACACTGCGAAACCTGGCATGTGCTATTTACACAGAACTGAACAGTAGAAAATGAAGTTCAAACCTAAGCAGCCACCTCAGAGTTCCCTGTGAGCTCTCAATTCTTCAGTGATCCCCCCGGGAACAGGGTAGGATTTGGTCTGTTCCAACCAAAGCTCATCAATGTGAGAAGTACTTTTCATAATGAGAATTTCACCTTTTTAAGAGCAGTCCAAAACAGGCTCCCAAGAAGTTCTGTCTGAGGATGTTGCCCAGGTCCAGAATCATGAATATTTGTGCATTTTTACATTACTTGCTTTAGAGGAAGAGAAAAACAAACTATGTGTAAACTTTGTAAGGATATGTGTTCTTACACATTCGCTTCTGCATCAATTTTTATTAGGCTGTGAACAGTGAGCTCAAAGTTTAGCTTTTGAAGGGCTCTCTTCCTCAGTATTTTGGCTCCTGTGTAAGAACTTAATCCTGCAGCTCCAGTACAGGGGAGCATTGCCAAGGAATTAACAAGGATTACATCCCTTCACATTAATAATGCATCACTGCAGATGTTATGGACTATTGTTTGCTCAGCTACTGAAATGTACAGAAATATATACTATAATGGTTTGTGACATTACAATAAAAATAGAGACATTTCAATTACCTCTGGCAATAAATACCTTGTTATCCAATATATCTTTATATATATAAATATATTCTCAATGTAGTGATAAAAACTGAAAATGCAAAAATTATTCAAAGACTTTTAAAACAAAGCGGGTGGATTTCATTTGGTTTCATGTTACATAGATTTTTTTAATAAGTGCTCAGTAGAATAGGAAGGTAATTTTGCTGTCTGCATCTCTGTACGTCCCCGTTTGTGACATCAGGAATGATCTGGCTGCAGTTACCCCCAACATAAACAGAGGATTCAGTCTCCAAAGTGCTAAAACATCCTGTGCTGCAGAGTCGTCCTGTCCTGGGCTCTGAACACAGGCCTGCGAGTGGCCTTTGATATACAGTGAAGGGCTATCAAAATTACACCACCAAGTTCCTCAGCTTTTGGCATCAAATTTATTCTTCCCTGTCAGTGATTTGCAGTTGAGTCACCACAGCAGTCCTGTGATTGTGAAACACCCAGATCTGTAGGGCTGGAGGAACCACTGTCACTGAGCTCCTCTGCTGGAAGGGGCACATTGACTGTGTGTCTTCGGTGCATTAATTTGCTCCTGTGAGGAACTTCTATCGTGTCATCGTGTTCCACCAACTCACCACTGCAACCCGTGTCAATAACCTTAACTGTGCTCTGGTCCAGCATTCCCACAGACTTTAACTTGGTTTTATCAAAGCTTTTGATAGCCATCTGTGAGGAGAGAGAAAAGGTACGTTAAGAGCATCATCTACTTTCTTCATTAGAAAGAAGTAAAATGCGTATGGCATTTCTTTAACATAATTATCACATAAATTTCATGGTATTCTTTACACTGAGAACACAGCCAAGGATTAAAAATATTTCTTGTGTAGAAGAGAAATTATATTTGGGCTATATATGAGAAAATAAGAAGAGGCCACATCAGTATCAGAACTTAAAAGATAACTGAGGCATTTCAAAGTTTATTTTCACTGCTCTATCCCCAACATCCATCCTAACTCTTCTAAACACCTTTTCTAGTAAAAGTTTCGTGGTACTTGAAATTAACAGCCATTTATTCTACTATGAAGAAACATGGTAGTAGTAATACAGACAGGCTCAACTAGGCATTGTTAAAGGCAAAAATTCCATGCTTCCAGATGTTACCAGCCAGAGAAGAGACACCCACCCTTCCCCACCCCTGTCCTTAATGCCTCTTCTTGATCTTCCAACTATTCGTATCTTCCACACCTGCTTTTGATTTGTCCTTTACAGAATGGATGGCTTTCCTTGATTACTGGCCACTCTGCAAATGTTAACCACAAGAAAAAAAGAGAATCCAAGCAGGCAATGACAGATTTTCTAAGATCAGAACTAAAGGAGAAACTAAATACAACATACTTTTACTGAAATAATGGCAATAATCTTGAAGCTTCCCCAGAAATTACCATGTTAAACCTACTAACAATTTAGAGCTGTATGGCTTGTGAATTTATTGTACAGCCACAGCTGTATGAATTCAGCACAGTACATGGCTGAAGTACTGTGTATCATGGTCACATACTAGTTTTTTACACCTGTGAACTGATGTGACACACTGCCTTCTGTGAGCCACAAAGGCCATGTCAAACTAATGATGGGCAGCTGCTGGACTAACCAGTTTTGTTTTGGACAGGCTTGCTTTCCTCTTGATTTAGTGTGTTGACATGGCTCAGCAGAAGGTGCAACAAGAGTCAAAACCAGTTTAAACAGGGAGCACTTGCTCCGGGTGTGGCATCCAGCAGTCAGGTTGCTGGGAGGTGCCACCACACCCCCAAGCAGAGATAAATCTATCACATACATTTGTGTCACAGCTGACAATGCAACACGCAGTTTTCTGTCCCCCCTTGCCAATAGTGTCCTCTTACAAACAGAAAAACGTCTCTCTTGCCAAAGCACCTCTGATCGGCCACAGCTCCTACAAGCTGCAGAGTTTTTCAGTCCTTGGATTTGCTGGGCATGACACAGAAAACAAGACAGATATGAAGCCTGCAATAAGAGGCTTGGAGGTTTAAAAATAAGAAAATGTGTTTAAGAGGTGTTATTAAAGTTTGACAAATGATGAAATGTGAGCAATTTGGTAACGGGTCAGAACTTTGGTGATTAGATGACCACTAGTGAAGACACTTTCCTCTTATATGCACCCAAGGTAATAAAAAGCAAATGTATGTGCCATATTATACAGATAATTCAAGCAAGCATTTCCACTTACCTGGTGCAGTAACTGATAGTCAAAATTAGGGACACTTTTATCCCTTGTTATTGTTCTCCGTAAATGTTTTTCTCTAAAGAACATTTTAAAGAAATTGGAGAGATTAGATGTCTTTACGTAAGCCTTTCATAAAAGCTTTTATCACAGAAGCTCCACAAGGTGGAACTGTATCACCAGAGACAGACTGCTCCCTGACAACACCTCCCCAAAATCACAGCCTACTCCTATTCCCTGTATTTGACTACAGAATATAAAATAACATTTAGAAAGATCATAGGCAAAACCCAACCAATGAGTGAACACTAATATAATATTTTTTTAAGCTGTCTGGCTTAACACACCAAGTATTACTGCAAATCCAACTTAAAATACATTTTAAAATACATTTGCAAGTGCTCCTTCACCACCCCAGTGAGCATTTTGTGCCCAGAACATCGTCTGGGGCTGTGAACGTGCAAGTCTCGGGGGATTAACATCCACTGTCACACCATCGTGTGATGTGTAACCATGACTGACCCACTCTGGGGCTTTATTAGCAGCTGTATTTCTTGTTTGCTTATGGGCAACAACAAACATACTCTGAGGAAGCTTCTTTGCTTACTTGTTAAATCTGTTAATTGATTGGACCAGTTGAAGTTGTCTGCTCAGGGGATCGTCGGCTTCCTCACAGCACTTGGAATGCACTGGGGGTTTAAAAGAACAGGCAGCTGAAATTACAACTGAGTCACATTTAGGAACCAAAAATCACAGTTCTCAATGAAAAGTGGTATCTGTTGACATTAGATTTTAAATTTTGCAGTAAAACTGTTATAGTACTAACTTGAATCAGACTGGCAATTTATCTTTGGAAATTTTAGAGCATTTTAAGTCACAGGAGCAAACATTCCTCATCAGATTATCACTCCCTGACCTGTTCTAGGGCAATGTAAATGACAACCAGCAATCATTTAAATCTGCTTTACTTTGTACTACAATGCACAATTACTACATGGTTAATTATATAATCTCGAATGTGGTGTGTTTTTTAACTTTAAATGCTTTTGTATGTAACATTCACACTCATGCCCCCAAATAAATGAAAACTAAGTTTGCAGCAGTGTCATGAATATAATACAAAGTCTGCTGCACTTAGTTACAATATTTTAAGTGTTATATATAATAAATGTGCTAAATAATTGGCTGTTCTTTACTTACATGTAAATCAATTATATAAAACATTTTATGTAGTCACAGGTGAATTCCTAAATCTGTTTTTTCATAGCAATGGTTATATGACAGGTACCTTTTTTCCTTATCTTGACAGTAGCATGGTGCTCACTCTCCTTCTCTCCCTCTGCTGATGTGGGGACAGAGCTTGGTGCTGCTTCCAGCAACTTAATGATATTTGAATTCTTCATTTTAAGAGTTTCCATTTTCATCATTATTAAAGAAAAAGAAAAGCATCAGTACAATTTAGGATTCCGGTCTGTGCAGAGTGTGTTAATTAATTGCTGCCAAAATCATTGTAACACAGGAAAATATCTCATTATAAATACAGACTTGAAATTGTATCACTTTGAGTAGGGACAAAAATCAGTGTTCCATGAGTTGCACCATACTGAAGGTTTAGTAGTCTTGATCTCCTAAAAGTGTATTATTATGGTTAAACTAATTTCAGTTTAAATGTTAATTTAAACATACTAAAATTGATTCAGTACAGAATTTTGTGATCATTAAGGTGTAACTCAGAGGCTGTTTAAGCACATAAAGATACAGACTATGCATCAAATTCTTTAAGGAGTGAAATAATTCCGTATCATTTAAAATTGCATATAATGCTGTTGCTATTAATAAAGGGGAAGCTCAGTTATCGTGCTGTAGATAACTAGATAGATAAAGGCCTGAAGGGCAGAAGGTGGGGGGGAAGGAAACAGAAGTTGTTGCTGACAGTGAAAGGTGTTCATTTGCCAACATTTCTTCTGCTCTCTCTGCCACAACATAATTGTAACATCATTTTTATTTACATATCTGCTTTCATTCTTTGTAGACTCACCCTTTTTTTCTAAGATAACTTATTTTAGAAACACAACAGGCTTCATACAGCACAGGAGTCATTTGTACAATGCACAATAAACAGGCATCTTAGTCTTTCTATCACACCTAATAAGTCTGACAAACATTGTCATGACAAATAGGAAAGGAAGCAAATTCAACTATGTTATACAATGAGCTTTGGGAGTTGAGCTGCCTGCACTCACGGGCTCAGCACAGTCTGCAGGGGTGCAGCTCCTGTCGTTCCTCAGGTGTGTCAGGGCCCCATTCTGCAGGAGCAAATCCACCAGGGCCTCGTTCCTCCCCACCACGGCCTCGTGCAGGGCTGTGTTGCCCTTGGCATTGGAAAGGTTAACAGAGGCTCCATGCTGCACAGCAAAATGAAATCCAGGTTATAAAGGCATGAACTGGAGATGGCACATTATTCTGTTTTCCTTTTCAATGTGGGAACAAGGACAAGACAGTGGAGGCCTTGCAGCTGCAGATGAGCACAGAGGCCTCTGCAATCATCACAATAAGCCACCCAATCATATTATTTCCTCCTCTCTCATAGCCAAAATGTCATGGATCACCTCATTTTATTTTTGCATAAATCTACTATATAGTCTAAGTTTAGGAGATATTTTTAAAAAAACACAAAAAAAACCCCAATGTAATAGAATAAGGAAGAAAACCTAACACCTGCCACATAGAAGTTCCACAGAAACAGCTAACTGTACAATAGTAAGGTAATACTTATGAAATATAATCTGTGAAGGGAAGGGATCGAAAAGAATGAGTTAATAACCACTTTTATTGCAAGTATTTTTGAGAGAGAAGTGCATAACTACAAAGACTGATCCTAAGTACTGGGTAAGCACAGATACCATGTAAAAAATGCCATTTGAACCTTTAGTTTTCAGTGATCTTACCTGTAACAACAGGGCAGAAGTCTCATAGTGACCATTCAAGCATGCGTAAATTAAAGGAGTATTTCCATATATATCCTTTTTATTTTGTTTAGCATTGTAATCCATCAGGTACTTTACTACCTATTGAAAAAGGTAACAACTTTTTAAGTTAAATTACCAGCTAACCATAATCATGCAGTGAAAGCTCCCTCTCCTTTCTTAACCATTGTTTTTGAAATCTAGATTGAAAGGAGATGGAAGGAAAAAGGATAGAGAAAACATCTTTGCCAAACAGATGACAACCACAAACAACTCTTCCTATCAGATTAATTTTCATACTTTAACACCCACTTTTAAAAAAGAAAAAAATTAAGCTACTGCAAGAAAGGCTACAAAATAAAACTTGAGGTTTCTGGAAAACATAACCATATAACCAGTAACTGAACAAAACATCAAAACCAAACCACCACAGCATCAGTGACCTTTCTTTCAAACTCATCAGAACACCTGGAAGTTCATATTGTAAATATCCCAAGACTAACCTTCATTATCCTTTAAGTGTGAGTTGTATTTTTTCTTGCTTCCCTAGTGCATTGTCTTCCCATCACCTTCACCATTCTTTTTTTCCCTCCTGCAGTCCTCAGCTCCTTATTCCTAAATCCTTGTCTCGCGCTTTCCTGCATCTTCCCACTTGCCTGTCTGCTCCTGCTTTTTCATGATTGTTATTTTCTCCTCTCATTTACACTCCCTCCTGTATTAATACCCTCTCCCCTCTCAAACTCATGCTTCTCCTTCACTGCTTTTGCTTCCCTGACCTCAAGTAAGGGACGAGGTTATCTGCTACCCTCAGAGCCTCAGTTGTCTCATAATCTACTTAAAATGAGGTGAAAACACAGTAAACACTTAATACTGTGGCTATTGAAGATACCAAGTCATGCACATAACCTCCTTGTAAAGAAGGTACAGAGGAACATACAGGAAGATTCAGCTGCATAAGGTATTTCTGAAGTGTTTGAAGTACAACAGCAGCTTTTTACAGCACTTGCATTAAAACAGTACTTCAGGTCATTTAGAAGGGAAAGGTGTCTACTGAAATGATTTCAGCTGGAAGATCCCTTTTCCATCTGGAGATTTTAAACACCAAGTAGGATCACCAAAATAATTTTCTCCGTTACTGGCTTAGTCTCCTTGGTGATTTCCCAAAACAGCTTTCTGTTGGTGGTTAAGTGTGAAACAGCTTTAGGAAGAGGCTGAGTTACCTGGAAATGCCCTTTCTGGCAGGCTAGGTGAAGAGGAGCTGCATGTTTTGCATTCTTGGCACTGACACTGGCCCCATGTTTCAACAAGAGCGAGGCGAGCTCGGAGTGCCCGTGCAGTGCTGCCATGTGCAGGGGTGTAAAACCATCCTGGTTTGAAACGTTGACTCCAAGTCCATTGGCAGAAATCCTTGAAAATTTCTGTTGAGGAACAGACACAAAACTATAAAAATAATCATACTGCTTTCTGATGACCAAAAAGCAGCCAAACACTTGCTAAGTTTATACAAAACCATTACATGGGTGTTACAAGAACTTCTGCTACAGAAACTAATTTGAGGCCTTCAGGAAAAAACAGAGCAGCTTGGTGGTATTTTTCAATAGAACAATGTCCTTTATTGCTCTCTCTTTTCTTTCAACATGATAACTTCATAGAGGGCAATTCCAGGCAAAGTATTCATGTTATTGAAAAGAGGCTAAAGCAGCACAGGTCTAGGCGGAAGTAACACCTAAAGTTTTTATACAACTGTTAGGATGTTCATACTGGATGTGAGACATGGCTCTGTGTTAATGAGTTACTTTCATTTATACAGACATTTATGCTCTTTGAGATGGACACTGCACACCTTTTATGCTCCTACGTGAAGCTTGAGGTAATAAGGATAAAAACTAAAATTAATTTTATCCATCTGGAAGTAAAATTGGCCCAGAGAACAGATTCCTGGGGGGAGTCAAGATAAGAAAGCCACCTGTAAGGCAGTTTACACAGCAGTCATCTTTCACTCCTCTCAGAAATTGTAGGTGCCTGACATTTACAGAGGTGGACGTTCATTCTGCCTGTCCTCAGTGTGCTTTTCAATGTGTGCCTGCCTAATACAGGGGTTAAGAATAGTTAACAAGTTCCTCCTCCTTCTTATTCAGCAGGCAAGTAAATTCCAGGAGATGCCATTCCTTCCCCTGTTAGCAATAAAATGAGCTTTACAGCCTCAAGCTCTTTAGCACATGATCTCTGTACTGAGGGCACATGGACACCCACTCCCAGAGAATAAAGCATGGTGTGACTGTGGTGCGAGTGGTTGGTTTTCTATTTCCAAGAAGTTGGGATCATTCCTTATTTAAGAAAAAAAGAAGAAAGTGTAAAGCCTCACTCCTTTACAGTCAGTGATAAATAAAAGGAAAGTCTTTGCAATTATATTTAATCTCTGAAGAGGTTTTAGATACAGCTTGTAGGAAAGATGTCATGCAATTAAAAAAAAAGACTTCATCAGCATTACATTGATTATAGGATTAGCTGGTATTCCTTGCTAAACTGATTACTAACAGGTAAGTAGATACATACACTGTGACAATTAGCAATGGAAACTACAAAAGAGGACCAGAGACTTAGGAAAGGATGTTTATTCAAAGTTGTCCAAGCACTGTTCCTGTATTCAAAATTTTTAACAGTTCAATTAAAAAAGAGCAATTTCATGACATAACTGTGAAGATCTGTATATAGTTAATTGCTTTTTAGACAGACATACAGAGGTGCTGCATAACACAAATGCTACTTCTCTGGAGCTAAAACTTACATTAAAAGAATATAAATTATTCTTTTTACTGAATGAATATTCCAACCTTTTGTGCTGGCCCACATTTTGAGCACTGGCATAACGGATGGCAGAATTCTGGTTTTGATGTACTGGCTGTGTCATCCTCGTCTTCCAAGTCTTCTTCCACCCATTCCAAAAGATAACGTACCTGGTATAAAAAGCAAATCCTTCTTTACAGAGTTGAAAGATTCCATGTCCTAATAAATCTGCTCATGTAGACAAGTAAGATTTCACAACCCTACACTTGTGAATCTCTCAGGGAGACTATACAGTCACCTCCTGGCATCAGCTGCCCACAGGCCAAACTAAGAACTCAAATGTTACTGCTGACAAAGCAGTTAGAAAGTTCACCAAGTACTGCAGTGAACTGCAAGCGACTTCCTGCTGCCTAACTACAACTCCAGTGTTCACCTATTCTCAAAACCCTTCAAATCCTTTTAGCTCAGATGACTTGTGCCAGCTCATATCAAATGTGAATTTTGTTTCATCTTTGCTTTAAAGAACATAAGAAATGACAAGGATGGTGACATTTCAACGATAACCAAAACTTTGCAGGGGGATTGACTTTTCTTAGGTCTGTCACTTCCCAGAAGCTTGACAGTTCCACTTCCTCCTCAATGTACAATGCCTCATGTTTGAGGGAGAAGCCCTTTAGTGAAGTCTTAGGACTCAGATTATTCATGTGCAATTAGCAAACAGTGATGATTACTGCATGTTAATTTTACGTTACATTTAACACAAAAAAAAGAAATACATTTTTACCTTGTAATTCATTAATATGCTGTTCACTAAGGACATCTCAGAAGTAGCAGTGACTTTATTACATCCCCATTATTACACATCTGGCAATGTTAAGCCTGACATGTACCCAGTGAGTCTGTACACTCAATGGGACAAGTGTTTCAGGAACTCGAGAGAGAAGTGGGAATTAAATAGGTCTCCTAATGCAAGGGACAGTCCATCAACACCTTATCCCAGGTGCATGCCAAGGACTAACACCACAGCACAAGAATGACCGGGACACTCGTGTGTTTTGGTGAGAACTCTTGGAGCTCCTGTAGATCTTCTGGGAAGTTCCCAAACACAGCAAGTTACAGGATTACAGAGTAGGTGTGAAGCATGTCATCTTGTGAAGGGTTTTCCTTCTCTTTTTTTTTTTTAGCAGCTTTTAGGAGAGCTGTCAAAAGATGTGTCATTGCCTTGTTAACGTGAAGAAAGATTGGCCCTTTGCCTCCCACTGAGCACTTGCACAGAGGAAAATCAAGGAACCCCTTTCTGCTGGAACTGTGACAGAGGCATCTTTGCTGGAGTTGTGGGTTGGATTTGGTGTAACAGGGCTGGACCAAGCCAAGAGCTGCTAAATGGGAGAGAATGGGGACAACAGCATTTTTAACAGGTTCCTCCCACTCTATTTACTCTCACACTTGTAGCAGGCTCTGCTCCTTAACATTAAGGCAGCTCTGGGTAACCAACACATTAACCCAAGCAACTGAACACATGCAGCTTGAACAAATCCTAGCACAACTAGTAGGGGCCATATACCTGATTTTGAACAATAACACAACTGAGACAGAAAAGGGATGTTTTTCACAGACTATTTATTTCCCAGCAAATTCCACATTGTTCTGTGGAGTAAAAAGAAACCTCTCAAGCTTGCCTGTTTACTGAAGGCCAGCTCAGTGAAGTTTTACTACTTCTAAAACAAATAGCAGTGTCATTTCACTTCCCCCTTTTCCTGCAGACTGAACAAGACTCTCACAACTGACTCCCTCCTCCTCCTGTTACAGCTCAAAACTGCTGCTCTCATTATCCAGTACACACCTCTCAACATACTGATACCAGTGTCTCACTAAAAACCTCAACTTAAAACTCCTATGCAAGCATCTTTAAAGTTAGAATGAAATAGCCATTTTTCTTGGCTTAAAGGTTTTTTGGTCAAGCAGACATACACTAAACCACCTCAGAAAATTGTCTATAATCTCAGTTTGGCAGGTAATTGGTCATCTGAAACATTCTCTACATTGCAGTTTCACAGTTCCTGGAATACTCAGCCAAGCACTTCACAGGTTCAGATACCCTGTGTGCCAGATTTTTAGCTGCTCCACAAGGTTGGGGGTTTTTATTTTAAATGAGAGATTTACTTTTTTTTTTTATGGTGAATTTGCACATATCCATTCCACTGGATATGCTGGGCAGAAGGAATTTCCATATCCATTATTCTACTCAGGCAAAGTCAGTAACATTGATAGAAGTTTGACCAATCTCTTCTCAAATACAGAAGGGGCTCTGTAACCTCACAGGTCTGTTCTACTCTTATCCCTAATAATAAAAGGGTTTTTTTATTTGCTTTTTTGTTTAAATCCATGTATCTTTGTTGAAAGCTGAATAGTTCATCCATCACTACAAAGCCACAGTGCACACCTGACCACCAAATCCAATCACTGAGAATGGAAGACTGAAAATTGATGTGAAGCAGGATCAACCACTTCCACACCACACTTCACTGAGAGAGGCACAGGTCCCTGCCTATGGCAGAGGGGTTGAAACAGGATGATCTTTAAGGTCCCTTCCAACCAAAACCATTCTATGGTTCTGTGAAAGGCTTTCTGTGAAGCAAAATAAAATGGGCTAAGACAACTCTTAATAGTCTCCTCCAACAATGGAGCTATAATCATTTTTTACCCATTCAGCAATTGCCAAGCATGTAAAAAGTACTGTTTCAGAACCTCCCTCCAAAAAGCTGCTGCATAATTCTGCAACATATTTTGGGAATAAAGCTTAATCCTTTCTGGACAAGTATTCCCTCCATGCTTTCTCTTTCTCACTACAAACAGAAAACTTACTCAAGTGACTAAATTTTATCTTTAAAATTTGAGTCAGTCAAATAACTCTCACTGATTACCATCATCTCCAATCTAAAGCATACTTGCTTTTCAAGTCTGCAGGCACTATGATGATGACAAAGATTGTTTTCTGCCTTCCTGAACAATCACATCATAGGTATTTTTTTTAAAATCTTCTGGTTTCATAGCACTCTGTTAATGCTTATTCTTGCAAAGCTCCATTGGCTGTCACAGCAAAAATCCAAAACAGCACTTCTGACCCTACTGCTGGGTCTGTTCCTATGGAGACAGACCTCAGGCTGACAGAGGAAGGTAAGAGTTTTTAAATAATTGTGGTTTTTTAATAGATTATGCAAGCTGTAACCTTTGCCATCCAATGGGATGATTTCTTTTTATAACAAATAGCTTTACATGAACTTGAGTAATGTGGAAAGTAAAGCCAGAAACCATAAAGCGATTCTGTCATCTGAATGCAGAGACTAAATTCCTATATGCTTTTCATTGCTGGAAATGTCAAAATAATGGGCTTTAAAGCACTGTAGGTAAAGTAATTTCATGGCCTGGAGTGAATATGGTTTGTAGAAAATGAGCTGAATTTGATCAGTTGTTGCTGAAGGAAGGTATTCTTCTCCTGAAATGATATACAAATAACTTCCTCAATTTGAATGAGATAAATTGGAATTCAACAATATCCAACGGCCTTGCTAAGACTCACCATTTCCAGATCCCCATCAGCAACTGCTCGCAGAAGTTTTTCCACCTATGCATGAAGAAAATAATTGATTTGCTTTGTTAGTTACCATACTGAGCAGTACACAGAAAATCCCGTGTCCTTTGCTAACCTCCTAAGCTCATGCAGTAGGATTACTGCTGGTCCATTTCATATTTATTGATAAAGTTTTAAAGGAAAAACCTTCTTCCTTTATGAAATACAAAAGCTGTAAAAGGCCTATGGCCATTTGATGGTCTCTGATTTGCTTAGTTAAAGATAAACAGTACTTATCTAAATTGAGGATATTTGACCCACACACAAACACAAAAACACATACACTGTTATATTATTATGCTGCTTCAGCAGCAGCTGTCCCACACATTTCTGTAGTAAACCTCACATTAAAAATCCCTATTCAAGACAAATTTCTACCCTATTAAACACTAATACTGCTTTTGGACTCTTGCTGAGCTACTGTGTGCTACCAAAGCACAAAGGATGTCAGGTTTTATTGTGTAATTTGAAATAACAGTTTAAGATGAAAAACATTCTTTCCAATTGTTCCCTTCACGTGTGCAAATTGCTGGTTTATTCCTATGTTAAAAACCAAACATTTACAAACCTTACTTGACTCTAAGTATGAAATTTGGGGTTTATTACATCTGAAAAGACGTAAGTATCAAAGGGTGTGCATTAGCAAAAGCCAGGTCTCAAATTCAGAGCTGTTCCAGGGGACCAGCATTAGACCTATTCAGTATGTGGATGCTCCAGACAGGTAATCCCTGAGCACAACTGCTTGGGGTAGGTCCTCTCCTGCTCATGAGCTCTGCAGGGGAAAAGAGGCATGTGAAGGAAGAGGAGATGGAAGGTGCTCTGCAGTGCACTGGTGCCATTCCCCTGTGCCCTCAATTACTTGTGAAAGCAGGAGAATGAGATGTACTCGTTTCCCCACATCTCTGATTCTCTCCTCCCACGTGAAGGAGTTGAGACCTAACTTGACAGGAGTAGGATAGGTGCCAGCAAGAGGGCAGGGTGAGTCCATCAGTGCTGTCACTGGGTAATTCACCCAGCCTCTGCTGATTGTTAAAGAATCATTTAATAAGCTTTGTGAAAGTCTGTTTCAGTCTTATAGCAAATTATTCCAGCACTGTTCTAGAATCAGCAAAGAGGCTGCCGTGTAAACAAAGTTGTTCCAATATTAAGAAACATCCTGCAAGTTGAAGATGCCATGGAGTGACAGCTACAGTCAGATTTCAGTCTTTATCTAGAAATGCCCACCTTGCTGAGTGTGACAGTGGTGTTTGGTAAGGCAAACAAGGAAGAATGAGGCTGAAATTTGTGTTTCACTGGTCTGATCTCTTTCTTTAGGGTTTTAGCTGAAGAACAGGATACATATACAGCTGAAAGATCAAAGGCCAGATTAAATCTCTCATTTTATTTTTATCTCTTTTTAGGAAATCTGCTAAGTTTTATTTCATTACTACCTTTCTAAAACAGGGTGAAGGTCCTTGAAGTTGTGCACTATCCACTCAAGGCAAAATCTGTGACTCTTTGGTTCTTCTTTCCTAACTCTGCATGTCTAAAAGTCAGCCGTCCACATCTAGACCAGCCATTTAAACTCTCTCTCTTATAACTACAGAACAGAATGCAGTCAACAAATAACACTTGACTGCAACTCAGATCAAAGTAAGCATGTCTGAGATTAATTCCTCTCTGGAGGTACCAATTTCTCTTCACTGACTAAGGAGGGAAAATAGATATCTAAAGTTAAGATAACTGCCTTTCAGATATCTGGAGTTATGTAAGCTAAATCTCAGTCTCTACACATACACATCTAAAATGGACTATATATACTAGGGAGATCTGTGCCTCCCTTAAGTTTCCCCTAATCATACAGTCAGCATATGTCAATGGAGAATGTAAAGGTCATAATGATTTTGCCAAAATCAGTTTTATCACAAACAAGATGCCATTCAGCAATAGGCAGTGACCCACAAGCTCTGATAATTTCTTTCCAAAAGTAACAACTTCCTTACAGTTCTAAAAGCTGCCTCAGGCCTCAGCAGTCATACAACATCTGTTATGCAGCTTATAGATAATTTATTAAGAGTACTTAGGGCAGAATGCTTGCTACACGCATTTCCCCATCTTTCCAGTTTGTTGTCTCACTCCTCCACGGAACAGAAGTACCTTCCTTTAAATGTAAAAATAGATGAAACAAATCTACTACAATTCACTAACATGCCCAGTTTTTCAACAGAGCAAGTCCCAAATTTACAGCCCTGGCTCTTCTGCTTTCTTTTTTCTAAGTCATAAACGAGCTACTGTGACTGGCTCATTTAAGTGAAGAGTTTAACTCAGTATTGATAATAAAGGTCTAACTGGATCCCCTTAACCTCTGGTTTAAACCTTGAAATCTGGAAAAATGACAATATCAGCTTCCCATTACTCCAGTGGCATTCACTTCATGGAGCTCTCTCAGGATGAAGCCCTCACCTCCTTGATCACTAAGAATAAGAGCAGTGAGCACGTGAATCTTGGCAAACAGAAATGAACTAAAGCTGGATTACAGGAGAAGGTCATTAATCCCAAGGACCTAAAGTGTAAGCTTCTTGTAATCTTTTTCCCTGGTTTGAACTACAGTCTTAGCACTTGAGTGTGACAAATTTGCTCCTTTAAAAAAAAAAAAAATCCTCAATCTATGAGGCAAATTTAGAGTCCTTGACTCTTGCACAAATATGGGGGGACCTTCCTACACTGAGCCTCTCATAGAGCAACTGAAGTGTGAAGTAATATTGTCCAGTCAAAATATACATCTTTATGTTTTTTGAGTATTTTCAGAAAACAAACTTTTCATGAGAGAAAAACCCTTTAATGCCAGGTAAAGAAAGAATTTGAATGAAGAGGTTATATGAAGAGAAGCAAACATACAAAGGAGGTCAATTTGGGAAAAAAAAAATGGAATCAGAGGACTAGGAAAAAAAAATAAAGAAAAAGATCAGAAGCAATGGAGATATGACAGGGATAAATGGAAAGTATGGATCTGAGGTCCCATATGAAAAAATTCAGAGTATGGCATCTTGGTGTGGACAGAGCAAAATCAGCAAACACATATGTGCAAGACATTTAATATATAATCTGTGTTCCTCACTGGTTACCAAATTGATTCCCATGCCTATTTTGAAAGTTTGTGTTAACATTCCAGTTTGTTGTTTGCCAGCATGCCTGCACAGGTCTCTTTTCCCTGACAGATTTTGTAACCTAACAATGGCATTTATTTCCTGGAAGGGACAGTCAGGTTCTTGGGGCACTGACTGCCATTGGAATTTTGTAAACCAGAGCAAATTCTCAAATTGTATAGGTAACTTCAGTAAATCTAGACAACTACTCTAAAAATGCTTTCAATTTTTGCTCAGAAATAACCAACAGAGCAGTTGATACCATACAAAAATAAGTGTTTAGGTGCTGAGATGACAAGCCCCCGAGGAGAGCAGCCTATAATTTCCCAAAGCAGAGAGAAGGCTATTCCTTAAGAAGCAGTTTAAAGCACTGTAGCAAAGTATCACTCTTCTAGCTTCCTTCACTTTGCTTATTTCAAAATTTATACCTCAGTCTTACCTCTTTGTAACTATTTTTTACTTCTTCTTGCCTTATATCAGTTGATGCTGACGACAGGCTTGAGACAGATGATCCTCTGCTAAAAGTTTCTGTTGAGTGCTGAGGAGACCTAAGTGGTGACTTACAGTTGGAAAAAAAAGAAAACAAAATAAAATCAGAAGTTACATATTAGATTAAGGAAGTTAAAAAAAAAAAATCTTGCTTTGGTTGTTACCTCAGAAGCACTTTGTCCTCTTTCAAACGTTAGATAGTTTAATTCCATTAATGACAAAATCTGCATGAAAATATTAAAGAAAATCAGTGTAACTCCACTTAAAGAGGAATCTACTGACTGAAACACAAGTTAGGTGACAACCTAACATTACTAACAGATTATGACTGAGCAGACTAAAAGTTTACCATCAAAAGTTCATGTTCTATCCCACAGACTGTCTTCCTGCTACTAGAGTTAAAATGAGACCCTTCTTCCCCCAAGTGAAAGACACATTTTCACTTTAATAGTGAAACCCTATTAGCAGGTGAGCATCTACATCTCTGTGGCATTGCATCAGACAGAAATCAGACCAGAAGAGGAATACCTTGGAATTTAATGCACACTGTAGGGAAGTTTCTTTCATCCGGTTTTGAATTTCTGGATTTGCCCCATTTTGCAAAAGCACTTCTATGATCCCTTGATAGCCCCAACGAGCAGCAATGTGGAGAGGAGTATCTCCCTTCTCATTGCCAATATCCAGTCTGCAGGAATGCACATCATAGTAGACTAAAGCTTTGACACACTGGAAAGAAATGGAAAGCTGTCAATAAATTATAGCATTGTCTCTCTATTCAGATAATATGTACAATCCTAAAAACGTTTTTTTCATTGCTGCTAATATTATCCATTGCCTGAAGAGCAGGCTTTTATAGTCCAGTGTCATTAAATAAAGAGTTAAATGTAATGACTAAATTTGCACAGTGCCATCTTTAATGTGAATTCATAATAAAAAATGCTATGAACTACCAAATAAAGTCGTAATTTAGAGCATTAAATACTTTAGCCTCCAAATATTTTATTTACTTTTTAAAATATGTAAGTTTAGTGCAAATTTGTATCACAGTTTAATTCCATTCCATTAGAATGTCTATTTAGTTTGTTAGCAAACAATTACTTACATCCTCATGACCATAAGTGCAGGCTAAATGAAGTGGAGTATTTCCATTATTGTCCTGAACATCAGTACTTGCCTTATAATGCAATAACAGCAGCTTAAAAGAAAAACAGAAGTAGACATTTAAGTAAATAAAAAATTAATGGACAAACAATTACTGCTCTGCAGATTCCTTTAGGGTTCTAGCATGATGAAGCACTTCATGAAAAACTAGCAGTGCCTCCTGCTTCAGACACCACCCCCTTGGCACTGCAGTACTGTTTGTGCCCTGCCCTGAGAACCAAATAAAAGCTGCTTCTTACATATCCAGAATTGCCATTGAAAAAAACAAGTCCTCTACTGCAGCAAACACTGCAATACATACACTATTGTATTTCAAGAGCCTGTGCAAGTGAAGACACAGCTTAATTTCAACAATGCTAACTGAAGAATAACATATATATATATAAAACTGAAGTAGACAATAATTACTGTAGTTACCCAGTCTACCCTAAACACAATGTGAAGTCACTTAACTCATTCCAATGACTGCAATGGTTCTTCTGTCTTAATCAAGAGCTCTCCATTTGTACTGTATCAGACATTTGTATTAATAAAACAGATGAATTATCAGGCACACATAGCTATCAGTTGTTTGGTTATTACCCATGGCTGAAAATCTTGCAGTAGAAGAAAAAAAATATCTTTCAAACTGCAATGACAAAAGATCCTCAATTCTCAAGACCTAAATGACAGCAAGAGCAGAACAGCTTAGCAAGATCCGCATTTATTATTTAGTTTAGGTGTTGGTGCTTACTGTAACATTTTGATATCCCTTCTGACAGGCAAGGTGAAGTGGAGTTGAACCGTGGTAATCTGTAGCATTGACAATGGCTCCTTTGGCTACCAGTAAATCCACTAATGATGTTTGCCCTTGAAAAATAAGCAGACAATAAAGGAAACAAGTAAACTTTGCACAAGAACATTGCTATTTTTCAAATTCAAACAAGAACTATAAACCAAGATCCCTTGTGTTTCTGCATACTATGTTTCTATATACTGTGTATTCACTTCTTTTGTATTTGAGTATTTTTGTTGCAGATTACTCCAGATCAAAGCTCCATAAAAGAACCTCCAGCTAAAACCAAGCTATACCTGTATCCTATGAGTAACAAAAGAAGATAAAATTATTGATAACTGTTTATAAAAAACAGTCACTAGAAAAATAATACATCTTCTAACAAAAATAAGATCAATGATGTAATGAACATGACAATACAGATATTACAGACCTACCACACATAGCCAGCTGCAGGAGAGAGAGACTCACTTTTCAATATGCTAGTTCTTTCAAACAAGACTGGTTTCTGATGTTTTTACTTTTTTCAGAGCTAAAGAAAGCACTACTGTGGTAACCACTACAAAAAAAGCAAACAGCCAGCAAACAAAGAATAATTTAACCATAAAGAACTAAGCTTAAAAGACTATACAAATAACTTCAGTCTCTGCCAAGATACCAGTTCTGATGGAAAAGCAGCAGAAATCATTTTAATGCAAAATTCCAACTTCATTGCAAAGTTAAAAAACACAGTGGCAATAAAGATAAAGAAGCATAAAGACTAGCAAACACTAGTGAGGAAAACCAACAACACTCACCACAAATAGCAGCTATATGAAGTGGTGTATATCCTCGGTCATCCCGGGAAAAGGGGGTGATAATGGAGGGATCATTCAGTTTCCTGTACAACACAATGGTTTGAAAGCAGCTCAGTTACTCGTACGGCAGTGGTAAGGAGGAGAGAAAGAGAAAAATGGCCGGGTCTGACAAAAAAACAATTGTGGAACATCTTATCCTTTCACATTGACAAATTATCCTACAGAGATCTTTCGGTTTTGCCCAAGATCCGTAAGTTTGATTCAAGAGAACAAACACCATGTTTAGCCAAGCCTCCACTGATGGCTTCAAGGTATTCTGTATTGTCCTAATACTTCTTTTGCTATTTCACACTACACAAACGTATGCTCTCTACTACATCCTGAAGTGCTACCAAAGTCCTCTGCGACCAAAAGCAGCTTACTTTCTGAAGTCGAGACAAAGGGATTTATACAGCTTTTTGTGCATTTGTGGAGATGAAGAGTGCTCACCCAGAAACCAGCTTCTCGCATTTGTCACAGTAACAGAGAGGGTGACACATTTTCTGCACAGTGTCCTTGTCACTGTCACCTTGACTTAGCAACCGCTCCACTTCCTCCTGGTTACCTGAAGCAATATGCTGGGAAAAAAACAGGGAAGAAAGAGAATGAGCAACCAATATAAAAGGCCTCCCTCTAAGAAGAAAAAAAAAAAACAGAGTAATTTACTGAAGCACAAAATGAAAGGAAGCAATTATAAAAGACATATTCAAGCATTAGAAAGCAGAAATGAGCAATGTCACAGCACAAAACCCCCTAATGGGCACTCAGTATTAAAAAGATTCTGTTCTTGGCTTACTTCACTTTCTATAAAAAATTAAAACAATTCCTATTGTTCTCTTTAGACTCAATCATAAAATTGAGTTCCCTCTGTGCAAAAACATTTCTATAAAATGACTAAGTCTCTAGCCACAAGCTGTGAACACATATAATTAGAAGCTCTGCTTTGTGTCCTTGTAGAGGCAAAATTCTTTTAGAATGACAGTATGAGATTAACATATAATAGGGAGTAGTTATCAGGTGACCATACTTAAATTATTTCAGAAAACTTCCATTTCAAGTGCCAAAAGCTTTGAGAGACAACCAGATAACAGTATCACAACCGTGCATTAAATGGACCAAACAGCAAGTACAAATGTACCAACAGCAGTAGCATTTCATCCTCATTTGCTTCCATATTTCATGTAATGTGCTGAAATCCTTAAGATTATATTAAATTAGTAATGTTTTGGCACAGGACTGCACTAGATTTGAAGTAAAATTCAGCATCTACTAGAATACATTTCGCAGTAGTGATGTAATTGACATTGTTACATTCTAGAAAATTGCATTAAAGGAGGGATATAAGCATGCAATACATAAGTACATATATGCCATAAAAGTTACTAACCTTAAACAAGCAGTCTATTGGTGTAGCAGACATCTGGGACAACAAGTTCATCCTTTGTCTTAAAAGAAGCTTGTCACACAGACTCTCAGATTCCTGAAAATAAATTATAGATTATCTATAAATTCATTTACCAGCAAAACTGAAAGTAAAGTACCTTAACAGAAGAATTAACTTGTAAAAATATTAAACCCTGTATTTACCACATATGAATTATCAGTCTAAATCAGTTTCACATTTAGGTCTCCGAGGCTTAAAAGGCAGCACACCCTCTTTTCAAAGAAATAGTAATAAGATGTTCACCAGAATATTCCTTTACTGTAATTTTCTGTAAACTAATGAAGTATTAACAAAATTGTGGCTCTACCATCTACTAAACAACACAGCAGAACTAGAAAATACGTATCAAAGACAGCAAGAACTGTAAGATGTAAAATGCAGCTTTCTCACAAGGAGAAATTAAGACAAATTCATATAAGACATGTCTACTGGCCACTCCTAAAAAAGATGGCTCTGGTACAAGTCAAAGACTTTACTGAACTATCTGCTATTTGCTGAAAAATAAAAGATTGCACCAGGCAAAGCATTACTGTGCAGCAGATTCATTCATGTAGTGTTTTCTGCTGGACACTTCTTGAAAACTGGAGTTTGAGCTAAGCACACATAGTGCAACTCTCACACTGGTACTTCTTCCTTCCTATCTGAAGATACACTTCAGGATGCACTAAAGAACATAAATGTCTCCAAAACCAAGTGAAAAGGACTGAGTCAGATTTTGAAATGAAAACACTGGCCTTCCCACGAAATAGAACCATTTAAGGAAAACACTTTCTAAGAATGTAGATGGAAACATTCACACACAGTTGATTCTGACCAAGAGCTACTTATTAGATGCTGTTTGGACAATGACTACCTCTCTAGGAATGGAAATACTTCAGCCTCCAGACTACTGCACTTAAGGTTGACACCTCTGTATCAGGTAAGCTTTGATGGTTTAGGCTCTGGCCTATAGCTTCTGCAATTAAGTCTGTAAAGACTAGATATAAATAGGTAAAACCAGTCTGACTCTACTCTTAATAATTAGCATAGTGTTTTAGAACCTCATGAACTGCAAATAAGCAAGATCAGTTGGACATCAAAAATAAAAGATTTAGATTTTCTAGAGATTAGATCAGGCAAGTTTCAAAATCAATGCAGATGTCTCCCATAAAGCTAAAAAACCACTCAACTAGATAGTAAATTAAAAACACATTTGTGAGGTCTACAAATAAAAGTCTGTATCCGTACTTCACGGTATGTTGTGTGAAGTAAAGATGACAAATATTCCCCAATCTTTTCAAATCTAAGTACTTTAAAAGAAACTCAAAGGTATCTTTTCAGCATTACAAGGCATGTACCATTGTTCTCTTTAGATAAGTTCTTCAGTGTGACCAGGAACAATTTCCCTAGGAAATATTTTGATTGAAGTTTAACTGATACAAGATCCTGTTCTCTAATCAAAAGTTTTAGTGTGGATGCTTGGCAAACCCAGGTAACCACTAGCAAGAACTACTATAGTGCAAGCAGTTCCTTCCACAGTATATGTTTCCATGAGATGCGCTCCCCAAATGGAACAGTTATTTAAAAGAGGCACCTGAGAAAGCAACTCTAATGGAGCAGTATCATATATTTACTGCATTAATCAAGAAAAAAGAGGCCATTCCAGGTGAAACCACATATCATCAAAAGTGAAATAAAGAATAACAGAAGAATCAAATACTGGCTGAACCACTAAGGAAGTTTGTGTCATATTTACTTGAAGCCCAGGAATTCTTTTTTTTTTTTTAAAGGGATTTCTTTGAGTGGGACTGGCAGCTATTTAAGTGTATGTTGTCTAGAAAATACACATCCAAACACTAATGATCTTTTTATTTAATATAACTCTTGGTGCAAAGAAGTGAAATATTTATACCTATGAAGGTGTACCTGTGTAGTGATCTATCCAAAGTGACTTTCACAGATCACAGCTGATGATTTGGAAGAAATTCAGGTGGCAGAAACCAGTAAAAGACTTGAACACAAACTGACGCTAAGAGCATGTGAACAGGAAAGGGAGTGGGATAATTTCCCAAGCTCTTCCTCACCTACAGCTCTTTCCATACATGAAGGAAAACGTTGCCTATCCCCTCACAGCTGGCTCCAGCTCTCTATTTTATACCTTACTTCAGCCCTTTGAACTAGAGTCTTACTACACCAGCTGTGCATAGGAGTGGAACTAGTATCCAATACTTATTAACTGGAATTCTAATTTAATCACGTTGACAACTCCCAGAAAATAGAACTGATTGTTTTGAGTTATCATTTACAGGCTCCTTTCCTGCCACAACTAAACTGTCTCACTAAGACTTACATGACCTTGGCTGAAGGGATTTGGCAAAAATGTCCTGAGTGCAATTCACTTACTGACGTGAGGGTGATAACATGCCCATTATCCCACAGGGTACATTAGCTCCCTGCTGAGCTTTCTTTCTGTAGTTGCTTCATTAGGGATGGGACAGCAGCATTACTGAGCTGCCAGGAGCTCCATCTGAAGCCAGCTATAAAATTGAGCATAGCCACAGGAGGGGCTGTAATGAAGCCCCAGGGCACAGCAATGTTCCTGCTTGCTTAAACCCCACTACTCCTTCCAGCACAATCTGGGAAGGGAAACCACGGGGCACCAACATGACAGCTGCTGCTTTAAACAAAAGTTCATCTCCTCTACCAGAGGATAAAGGAAATATCTCAGCTGGTGAGTTCATGAAGAGAGAGCAATGCTCCTTCACTTCCTCACTATCCTTTTTTCCTTCCTGTCAAGGAGGTATATTTTCTGCTACCTCATAGTTTTTCATTCATTGTGAACCCTATTCTCCCATCTTACACTGGAGATGAGGGTGGTCTAGCTCTTCCCTTGTAAGCTGTGTTGAGGGAAAGGCACCAGGGTACTGCCTTCAAGTGCTGTTGACTCGAATGAAAGGCAACGGAGAAGGATTTTGTGTTACACAGTCAACTGAGAAAATGCTCTAGGGCTGGAGCTGATCCAGCTGAAGTAGGGGCAGAAACACTTATTGTTTGTTCTTCTAATGGTGCAGACAGTGTTCTCATCTAGAAATCTCAAATACATAGTTCATGTTTCAAGACAGGTGCTCCCAAAGCAAAGCAAGTCATTGCCATTAAGGTGCTAAAATTATAATCATGTGAGGACCGTATAAAAACCTTCTATCCTTCACTATATAAGGAGGTATAGGATCAGACATTTAACAGGAAACAGTCTTTATGCTAGACATTTAAGAGCAGTATATTCTTTAAGTTTGCTGTTGGCGTTGTGGAAAACAATTCTACTTTGGTTTCAGTTCTCCATTCAGACCACCAGCCCTGGTATTTGTATATTGATTGTGAATGCCAGCCAAGTGAATGCAGGAAGCAAAACTGATTGTATGGCAGGTTGTTTTTCAACTAATATTTTTATTTTTTAAACATAATGCAATACAGCATTACAAGCAAGAAACACCATTTTGTTTACACAATATCTTATTTGATTTCTTTTGAGTGTACAAAACAAAGCTGCACGACAGGGTTCATGGAAAGAGCCCAGAAAAGAACAAAACCAAAACTAAGAGGCTACAATGTTCCCTTAAGTCCTTCTTTAAGATTGTGCCCCATGTCGTTCCTTCCCAAGCCCTGCACACTGAGCCATTATCCTGGCCCCTGTAGTTCCAGTGCTTTGCAGATGGGCAGACAGACACATTGAATTCACTCTGGTTCCAAGTTCACTCCTTTTGATTTCCACATCAGAACAGGAGAACCTAGTTTTATAACAGCAGGAAATTTTACAGGAGCAGTAAGACTGAATTCCTTCACTAAAGAAGCTACAAAGTTCTTAAATCATAGAAGTTTCTAAAGTCACACCAATATCACCCTTGATTGGCCTGCAGGGATTTGACCAGATTGACATGTCTTGTTGCCCAGTAGGAAGTAACTCATGCATCCACAAACTTCCTGCCCCTGGGTTAGAGATCCCAAGAGCCAAATTTGACCTTCAAACACCACCTTATCACAGCCTTGCACTCCCATTAATCTATCAACCTGGTGCAGCATAGTAACCTGCACTACAAACACATTGAATTTTTAGAATATGAAGATTCACTGAATAATTCTAAGTTACACTACAATTGCCATTCTGCTAGAACAGCTAACCTTTTAAAATTACACAAGAATTTGTTTAAGCTATGCCTACTCTCAAGTACTGCACTGCTTTCACAACCATGGCAGAGTATGAACAGGAGACCAGAGTTACTGAAGACTCAGCTGTAGAAAATAGCGTTGCCATTTTTCCTGTAATCACATCAACATACAAACTTGACATTTATCTACTTCCTCAAGGAGTAAACAACAAGCATTGCTACAGGGTACTTCATTGTAATCACTAGATAACCTTGCATTTGCTTCAGGTAGTCACCTCAACTCATTTCTTCAGGCAAAAAAAAAAAAAGGGGGAATTCTCACATTAGCTACTTGTATCCTGTGGCTGGATTTACACCCATAATGGTACACAGTCCTACAAGTTATCAAACAGGCATTTGACAGAGTTTAGGAGTGGCTTACTGTGGATCTGTCAGAGAGGTTGCCTTGTCGTATGTATTCTATTGCAGCCTCAATTGAGGTTAGACAGTATCCCAACTCATCCTTCACTGAGCTGCAAAACCTGAAGTTCTTTATGTAACTCAAGTTGGCCATCCTGAAATAAAAAGTTAAAGCCATGAAGCACTAAGACACTAGCATGACATATTGTAACTCATCTTAGGGAATCAAAGGTATTTCAAGCACCATAAGCACCAGTGCACAGCTACAAATTAAAGGCAAAATGCTGATCTCTGAGATACAGGACACACCAATATTGAAATTCAGTTCAGGTGCAGATAGAACATTTAGATAAGACTTCCACTCAAAGTGAGGAAAGAAACAATGGCATAGGCCAGCAAGAAGCAGTTAAGCATTCACATCTAGTTTCTCTAGAAGAAATATATCAAACATCTGGAAGATGCAAAAGGTTTCACAGCTCCCAAAACATGAAGAGAAAACCACTGTGACATCTGTAGTGACCTGCAGAGTTGGTAGAGATGGCCTCTCATTATAGCTTTTTTCCTAGGCTGGGAATCATAAGGACCAATCAGGAATGTCTTTTAATTTCATCACACCTGTTACACATCTTTGCTCTTCATCCCACTAAAAATTATTTTCCTACATTACAATAGGCCCTCTTGCACTTTCAGTGGGTTATTACTGCATGTTCAGAAACATTTGCCCTTACAGCAGCACTACACATAAGGTATGATGGAGTTCTGTATAGCCAGAAGTTACATACCAGTTTGGGATTTCTGTTTTCACAAGCAAATACAGCAAGACAGAGAGAAGATCATCTGCACACATGGTTTCCATGTTAACTAAAAAAAAAAATTTCATATCTCATATTAGTCATGTCATGGTTCAAATCAAGATCAGTAACTGTAAATGGGAGTTCTGCCTCCCAAGACTCAGGGTCACCTCTACAAGTAGGGAATGTACTGAGCAACCAGGGCAGCCTCCAAGTGTTCTTAATCTCTCACTAAAATAAGCTGCCAGGAGCCAACACAACAAATACAGTTTGTACAGTACAAACTGTAACATTTCATTAGCACCCCTTCCTTCCTACACAGAAGGAACCAGAGCATTAGCTCAAGATTGATGAAATTCTTGAGGGCCAAGACTATATGCTTTCTCATAACCCAGAAAACTTCCTGAAGAAAGGAAGAAATGAAGTAAGGAAAGTCAAGTTCACTGTGCTACTCTATTTGCTTAGCAGAAGTATCTTTTTCCAAGCTAGAAAAAATAAACACCAGGTTAAAAGATCCATGCTTTCCTATCACAGACTCTTATCTGTGATCCACAGCAGCACTGCCAAAGCAGCACATGGGCTTGTTTGTCCCCCACCAACACTGCATTTTGCAAAAGATGCCTGTCAAGAATATCAATTTCAAGGTACCAAGGAGCACGGACAAACAGACAAGAACAATCTATTAGCATTTAAAATAGATGATTCTCAATTCTGCTTCATGAGGAAGTGTCCTGGCAGATGAACCTTCCCAAGTTAAAACACACATCAGCTAACCCAGCATCCCATTTCATCCCACAAGAACCCGTGCTGAAATGTCCACCTTGCCTCCATTTTGCCCTGTTCAGACACCTTAGAGACACCAGCTTGACTGTGTCTGATCCACAAGCGCTATCCAAACAATGGTTTATACACTGAAGTGCTTTGTGTGTGCTGCTTAAGTTGAAAATTACTAATTAACTAATTACTGACCTCTTTGGCTAGGAGACTGCATAATAATTTGTACAACTTTACGCAGACAAAGTAGCTTCTGTTGAGGAGAAGTACACTTGTTCAACTGACCCAGTTCTCGCTTTGCACGTGGTATATTAAAACTACAAAATAATTTCAAAGAAATGATTAGCATACAGAGTTCATGTGCAGGATGTCCAAAGCCCAAGTTTTAACTTATGCTTCAGCTCTGAATGGTTTTAAAATACTTCCATTTCTACCCCAAGCACACCTGCATTTCTGTACTGTCTAAAGTGAGAGGGAATCATAAAAATATAAAAGCAAAGGAAACAACCATCAATATAACAATAGCCCTAATATGACATTGGAAAAACAAAGCTTTGCAAATGTCATCTCAAACAAATGAAGGAAAAAAAAAAAAAATCTCGCTATGACTGAAAGAAGACCCTTTTTTGCTGACCTGATCCTACTTAAGACAGGATCTCAGTGACTCCTCAAAGCCCACAATCATTTCTCTCACCTGAACTCAGGCTTCACTCCAATATCTTTCTGATGCAAGTCTTGAAGGCTTCTCGTGATTTTATTAAAAGCAGCATCCTAATCAATGGAAAGGCAACAAGCTTTTTTTAAATGCTTTAGATTAACATAACTAGTATCATCAATGAAAGAAACTTACCTCACTTGCCTCAATAGTCCCCACATATTTGAAGACTAAATCATAAATAGCATGGTGGATATACATCTGTAGAAAAAAAAAACAGTACTTTAGGCATGAAAGGGAGAGTTAAAAATAGCTCCCTAATTATTTTCCCTCATTTCAGATGCTTACTTCAACTGCTTGTTTGATCAGATTCATCTGCTCTTCTTGCTTTGCAAGCATCTTCTAGAAAAGGAAAGCCACACAAACAGCATGAGAAAGTCACATAATTTACTTCTCAAGTACCACTGTACTATGTATTTAGGGGAGTGTTTACCAAGTGCGAATCTCTCAAAAGATGCTGGAGACATTTGGTATAAAGTGCATTGACAGAATCCTAGAGGGAGAGGAGAGAAAAGAACAAAAAGCCATCAGATTCAGGCTAATGTGACTTGAGGGAATAAAGCTTAAATAAGCAAAGAAAGGAAGTCTTCCCTTCCTTAGAAGCGTGCACCATGGTAAGAGTTTTAGCAAGAATAATCACAAATAGTCCCAAAATGTTAAGATGTGGTAATGCACATTTAACAATTTAACTTTCTCCCTTCCCCCCTTCCTCAACTCTTGGCTACTCTGACCTGTACAGAAAAGCTCAGCAAGACAAAGATAACCCAAGTAGTGAAATAAATTATATTTAACAAATTATACATCAAGAAGGAAGATACTGACTATGTAGTGGCGGAGGCTTTTCCTTTCATGTTCTTTAAATGTTCTGTAGAAAGATCCTATGTATTTATCAAATCTCTCACAGTGCCTTCCCAAGAATTCTCTAACATCTTCAATATTTTTAAGAGAATAGGAGTTTGAGGAAGCTGCAGATTCACCTAAAATGAAAGCAAAGAATTAACACATAGGCTTAATGTGTATGCATGGTAAAATACATTTTGTTCCTACATATACACCCAGCCTGTGTGCAATGAAACAGTAGTTCAGTTTACTATAGCTTTACTAGAGGTATTCTTTTAATTAAGAGAATTTAATGCATCACATTTGAGAAGCCTCTCAATTTTTATGTCAAGTATTCATTTGGAATAGCTAAAACTGATTTCACGTGTTGTTTTGCACTAGGGTAATTTATTGCCACATGCACACAGCTTATGAGTTGTGTAAGTCAAGCTTGAAAGTAGAAGAAAAGCACATTACAGTATTGACTGAGTGCCCATACAGGAAGTTAGGGTGCTTTAAGCAAGCTGTAAAAATCCCATCTTGGATTTTTACATAACCTATTCTTTATTTAGACATGCTTTCTCTGAATGGGAGGGCAAAAGTTGCTTCATGTAAACATTAAACTTAATCCACTTTCCTTCCAAATAAGACACTGAATGCCTCATTTAGAATTCATACTCCTTTTCCAGATTTTTTTCCTAGGCAAGCATTTCATTTGCAATACAAGGCAGCCAACTAATAATAAGCTTAAACCATTCATTTCAAATTACTTTTGAAATTAGAAACCTCTTCACTTCTGAAAGACTGCTATGCAACTATATTAAGTAATGGCTAAAAGGAATATCACATTTTTTAGATATAGATTAATAGTTACTTATGACTATGTATAAACAAGCTATTATTTTTTCAGAATAACTTCCATTATTTCCCTCACAGTACTATTTTCACACTAACCCTAGTATTACTTTGTCATCACTTGTTTCAAATATTTGTTTAGGAAGACTAATGTTTTTATGTCAGAAAAAGCTGAAGCATCTTAGCTTCTTAATCAGCAAACAGATACAAATAACCAAGGAAATCCTGTAATATTCACAGCATTAACAGCAGTCTAGAAATTAAGTGTTCCAGCCCTAAAGAGTGCTTCCAATATAGGACAAAAATTAAGACATTCAGTCAGGCCACCACCAGGAAAGCTGCTACACAACTGTGCCATACAATCTCCATACACTGACCAAATGATCATGAAAGAATTTACTCCTCCAGTCTTTTGTGCATCCACCTTTCATCTCAAGACATGTCACATTTAAGACTAAATCTCTTTTTCAAGTGGTCAGCAATAAACTGAGCATTGCTAAAGAAGTCATGCTGAATTAAGTATTCCACTGATAATTCTTAGTGCTGAGACTGGGGCATAAATCCTACAAAGTCGGCCCGACAGCAACTTCGTATTTCTCTCCAGCAGCACACCAACATCTGCCCCAGAAAGTTAATAAATGCCAAGGGCTTTCAACCAAGCCAACACCTTTCAGGATGAACAAATGTACTCAGCACATCAGATAATAATTTGCTCACTGTGCAAAGGCAGCCACCAGGTTAACACTTCAATACATACTTGAGCTTTCTGTTTTTTCCAGTGGCTGAGCTATGCACAATATACTAAAGCTTTCTTCTTTTTCATTGTAAAATGTTTCCTCAAAGAGAACAGGTACTGAGAGACGGTAATTAAAACCAGCTCCTAAAATGATGAGGTTTCCTTGTATGAAGATCTCCTGAAACAAAACAAAGACCAGAACAAGTGTGAAACCCTGCCACAAGGAAGTTACTCTCTGGTTTATGCACTGCATAGGTACATTACAAGGGAAAGAAGAGCAATTTGCAAGACAAGAAAGCCACTTATTTAGGAGATTTCACAATCTCATGATATGTAGATATAAACTAAGGCTCCTTCAATCTACAATGGCTGGTTAGAGCAACTCTCTTTACAAGTCTACTACTAGAGGAAGTTTCAGTTAATCAAAGTCTATTTGTAGCTTTTAGAGCTTTTTTAACAGAAGGGAAATTGAAAAAATAACAACTTGGAATTGGGACCTAAGTCCAGCCTCAGGAAAAAAATCCACATATCTTGTCTGTATTTCTCACACTTGGCCTTATCTTTCCAAGCAACTCCAGTAAGGACATCTGCAGTAGAAGGACCTACATGACAGTCTGAAAATTATCTGTAGTGCAAACCTTAAGTACAAGTTCTCAGACTGCACTGCAAAATTACAAGTGAAAAAAACCAGAATCCTATGCAGTGTCAGCATTGCTTGGCATGGCCTACTGCTACACTTTGTATCCCCTGAACTAACAATCACAGACAACTCAAATATAACTCAATATCATCATAACTTTGCCTTAAGCCTTGGTGAACTTGTATCTGCATACAATATAAGCAGGCTACTGTCTGCCCTAACACTACAAAAACAGTTCTTGACTAAGTAATAAAGGCACTTCTGTCACACAACAAGACTCCCAACAGTAACTAAACACAGGTAAGTTGACAAATTTGCCTTGTCACAGTTATTAAAGGCAGAGGCTGCATTGCCATCTGAACAGGACACCTATTGTGTGCATGCCAAAGTACAGCTTTTCCTGGAGAGCAGTACAACCCCGAGGAAGCAGTGTAACTCCTGGTTACCTTCCCTGAAACCTAAATTCACACTATGAGTCATCAGCGACAGCGAATCACTTATTGGAGTGACCCCAAGGTACACTCAGATACCATAATAAAAATACCTTTCCATTTAAGGTTTGAAAGTTTTCTTCTTGAGGCTTCAAAACATAAGATTCAAACTGGCAGGCAGAAACACTGTTGCTTGAAAGGCTCCCTTTGCATGGAACTAGGACCTAAAAAAACGTTAAAATATGGTTTAGAGAGAAGTGCCATGTATTGCCAGCTGAACACCAATAGCTTTTGTCCTTTGGAGGCAAGCAATTAAATCTGGCTTAAAAATATTCACTGAACATATAGCAACTATAGGTGCTTTTGTTTATATAACAGGGAAAGGCTGTTATGAGACACAGTACAGTAATTAACCCAGAGCCTCATTTAGTGGCTTATCTGAAAAAGTATTACAGATGCAACTGAAGAAACAACACTAAGAGGGGATGAAACCTTTAGTTACTTAGCATCAGTCACACAAATGACTAAAATTCAGCAGCTAATAAAAAAGTGCAATATATTTTCAAACCAAAATGAAAATCCATCAGAAAGAAAAAAATCTTAAATATGTTGGGTCTATACCAACAGATCAGCATTTTGGGACTAATTCTTAATTGGAAAGCAACAAATTTTATCATCAGGTAACAATAACCTCCATGTTTAATAGAGTCTCCACACACTTAATTTCAAATGAAAATTAATTGCAGAATACACAGATTAGACATCTTCAGGATCAGAGGTTTTATTCTGTCACAGCTCGGTAGCTTTATTTTGGCATATAAAATCCTGACAGAGACGAGTGAGTGTCCAGCAGGAATTTCAAAAGGTCAATCCCATTTTAAGTTATAAGCATGTGAGAGAATATGTAACTTCAGTTCATAGCAAGGAAAATAAATTTCCTGTCAATTTTAGAAACAAAACCAATTTTAACCTTTTACTACCTTAATATATCAAGAGGTCCATACCAGTATATAACAAGCAACTTAAATTTTTCTGCTTCACTTCCAAGTTTAGTAGGCTTGACCTAACCTTTACATGTTTCATAGCAGACACATGATTTAAATACCAGCTATTTGAATTTAACAAGATGCTTTTAAATCCATCTCTTCATACTTACAATACCATGGAGTTCTGCCACTTTGCTGCACAGATCAGGACGTCGCTTCTGAATGGCCAAATAAAAGGGATTGTTCAAGATATCCTCATCATACATGGCCATATGGACTGCAGGTATCCCAGGGAGATGTTCTAAAACACAAATAGAGAATGGTTGATGTATCATATTTGATCTATTAAAACACTATTTGGGAATTCTTAGGGGGCAGTTTGATTCTCCTTCTCTAAAATGACAAAGCAGATTGATGTAAGCACACAACAGCCTACTTAACTGCAACTATAGTTACTCAGAAGTTATTCAGACAGATTATTTTCCATTAATATATATTTCCAATCACCATTATCCTCTTTATTTCTCCTTAGGCTTTCCAGGTGTTGGAATCTAACAATGAATATAGGAGATGAGGACAGAAGATCAAAGTTATTACTGGTTTGATACACGAGCTAACTTGTGCTGAAATCTAAAACAAGCCAAGGGACAAATGAACAGCTCTTTTACTGCAGATTCTACTGCACCACAGGACACTGATGCTTTTACACTGGGCTCAAGTGAATCTTAAAACTCACCAGTATAAGGATTACTGACACACATCAATGAGGCACCCAGACAGGGTAACAGACACCCCCATGTAAGGCAATCCTCAACTTTCCAGGCAAAGTTACAGAGGTGCACCCAGGAGACATGAATATCCATGTCATAATTAAAGAGTCACCATGAAATTCCTCATTTGTGGTCATCTCTACTCTCACATAAAAAGTCTCAGTGACTTGAGGTCAGGCTGATGCTCAACATTTGGCAGAACAGTGAGCAAAAGAGAATTGGAGACAGAAAACTCACCCTGTAAGCACTGGAAAAGCTGTAACTAGGCACATCCCACTGCTTTGGAAGAGATGATCCCTAAGGCACTAGACCCTCAAATGCTTGCTGCCTCAATTCTAATCGACTATGACACATCCTAGACAAGAGAGCAGGAAAACCCTTAACAGGTCCCTCCTGGAATAACTTCAGAATTACTTTTTTAACAAGAATTGGGATTAACAGGTTTACAAATGCTTAATTAACAAGTGTGCTCTACATCCTTCCCCCTCATCCAGCTTCCCTTAGGAATCAACAGAAGTTGTACAGTTTCCTCATGCAATTTCAGCTGTATATCCTGGGAAAGAGTCAGCCCAGCTGGACTCCAGTGCGAGCAAGCCACCCTTACACAACCAGTATCTCCCCTGTTTCTTGATATGGAGAATTATACCTAGCACATTATGTACTCAGTGGGAGCTCACTGTGTGGCAGTTTAAGGGAGTGGAAAAACACCCAACTCCCATTGATTTTAGACAGTCTTTGGGTTTCAGCCATGCTGTTAACTGATCTACAGCCTGTTAGCTGAGCTGGGCACCGGTCCTTCTAGTCAGGCACAAGAAGAGCTGCTTTAGAGGGCTAAGCACAAGCACAACCAGTAAAGTCTTCAAGCAAATCTTCAAGCCATTTCCACCACAGTTATCAGCAGTTACTCCTCGGAAAACCTCAACCTGAGCCACCCAAATTTGGCAGTGGCAGGGAAGTGCCTCAAGCACAGTCTTCCTGCTCAGGTCCAGACAAGATGCTCCATCCACTGTCAAAGAATATAGTAAAGTCCCTTCTAACACCAGCCATTCCAGAATTCCACGATCCGTCCCACCACAGTGTCTGGGTAAAGAGGAGGATTACCAGTAATTCTACCACCTGCAATCCAAGTTAAAACTGTGGGATTATTTCCTCAGCAGTGGTGGGGGAAAGAGAAAAGGCATCACAAGCCCCGTGGCAGGTCTGCTGCAGGAACACAAAAACCTCATTGCTGATCCACAGAACATCAGGGCTAAGACAGACCTGGATAAGCACAACTAATGAGCTACAAAAAAAAAAAAAAGCTGCCTGCTGAACAGCTGGCTAGGCCACAATTCCAAGTGAGATATTAAATGACTGATCTTACAGTCCAAACATGACTCAGACAATGTAGCATATGTAACTAAAGATAATTTAGTACAAGTCAAGCACCAAGCAGGGCTGTAGGCACACACGGCCTGCAAAATAGTTTGTCACAGCAAGACTTTTTCAGGAGTCCCATATGCTTTTTTTAGATGCTCTGATAACCTCAAAGGAGATGAGATAAGAAGAATACAAAGTGAAAAAGACAAGAAGGACCTGTAAACAGAATGCAGTCCATGAAAGGCAGTGATGTTTATACTGAAGAAATTTTTCCCCAGGTGGAGCAAGCTTCCACTGAAGGGCATTATCTCTACAGCTGAGAAATATACTTTAACTGAAGAAAACAGGCTCAGATGACAGATGAACTATTACTTTCAAAAGGGAAGATAAGCATATGGTTTAGATTCCTTGGCAAAGCTATCAAGTCCCATGCAGTAAATCTGTAAGCACACCTTAGACAAACCTCTGCTAGAGGTGATAACGGACACAGTGAAGGCAGGAAGCAGACCTGTATGGTCTCTTGAGCAAATTAAGCTTTCATTAATGTAACTGGCCCACTGAGGAAGCTCCATCTGCCTTTTGTTTGGTGAATTCAAGCAGCAGAAGATGAGGCTGCTACGATCTTCCCCAAGACAGTGACGGAGAAGGAATTAGCACACCATCAACTGTGTCAGGGAAAAAAAAGCACATTGGCATAAGAGGGCAACCAAGCATGAGACTGCAGAATAAAACTGCAGTGCACAAGTGTCTCCAACCGCCAAGTTTTCAGCTTAACAAATCTTCAAAGTTGAAAGAGTTCTTCCCATAACAGGAGGGGAGGAGAAGAAAATGTTCAGTAAATTCTCCTCATCCAGAAGCCTGGACCTCACCATCAAAGACTCCCAACTGATATGCTTTGTCCAGAAAGAAATGTAAAAGAACGTCTAGTTCCCTAGAAAAACAGGGGGAAGGGATTTATGGGAGGAGGGAAGCTCCCACAGAAGTCTATGACTGACCCACCTCTTCACTGTCTACACCTGAAAAACCCACAAGCAACAGGAGAAACATTGCTGGTGGACTCTCACAGGAAGAGCTTGAAATTATCATCTTCAGTTCCTGGTATGCTAGTTATACATCACAAATAACTAGTTTTGTAACACTTAGAATTTACATGGCTGCAGCTTTTGCTACAGAACTACTGACAGGATTAAATCATCCTCGAGAGTTCCAGCAAGAAGTGAAAATAAACTGCATTCAAACATTGAATACTGGCATTTCAGCTACTGTAAGGCAACTAAGGTGCTATCAACATGCTGCACATCTCCAGAAACAAACTAAAACTTCTACTTCACAGGGGTATGTATTTGTTACCCATAAGCTGAGCACATGTGAACTCTGAGCTGTCCCCTGCACACAAGTTCCCACACAGCAGGAAATAACCCTCACTCCCCCCGTAATGTTTTGAGAATCACAACTCTGAATTTCCTTCCCTATTCTCACTCCCTCACACCTGCAGCTGCTCAGTGTCTCACTGGTGGATACCTATCATACCCAATTAAAATGTGAGTATGAAAAAGAACAGGCAGAATACTTACTGCTTAAAACAGCTGAGCTACTACATTCACTTGGACATGCACTACCTACCCATAGCATTTTTCAGAGGGACAGAAGTGTGGATGCAGAAACTATTTACAGGGTTGGTAGTTTAAAAAAAAAAAAAACAAAAAAACACCAAAGGCATTTAGTCTACAGATTCAAGAGAATACATTAAAGCTTCCCCAAAGCTCAGGCATTCTTAAGTCAATTCCTTTCCACCCCAAAAGTTAAATGTGTCTGAAAATACCGACTAATGCATTGTTGTAATTCTAGCAACACATCAGAGTCCCCCAGTGAGAGTTTGTTGGCAGAACACACCACCCTACTTCAATCTAATTTAACTTGGGGGTGTGACAGACTTACTCTTCCAGTTGCCTTTTGGACAACTTCAGATTTACCAACACTGAGAAAGCAGACAAGGTACAAAGCTGTACATTAACGCTAAACAGAAAGCTCATTAAAAACCGCCATAAACTATATTCACTATTAAGTTTATTAAATTCTATCATGCTGAGCTGTAAAGCAATACTCAAGTAGTAATGTTATAAAAAAGGTTTAAATGGAATCACTTAAGTGTGTGGCTTCATGCCTGTAAACACAGAAATAGCTCAAATTGCTGGAAGAGCAGAAGGTGGCTGGATCAGACAATCTAATAAGCATTATGTTACAGCCTAAAAAAAACCCACAATCATAACAGCCAAACCCTTTCTAGATCAAAAGCAAAGTGATAATTCTAATGATAGAACTATGGAACAATGGATAGCTCAAGGGAAAAATGTGGAATCAAATGTCACTGTTTTCTCCAAAACACTGGAAATGAAACCTTATTGCCTTTGGTACTGAAGACAGTGGATAGGAATTAATTGACAGTTCATTTTATCACTGATGGTGTTTTCTTTTAGAAATGCTCAAGTGAGGTACCTTTTCCAGACCAGGCAGGTTTCGATTCCTTTCAAGAAGGAGTTTCAAATTTAGACAAACAGCCACTAAAGCAGACAATCTCATTTGATTTGCATTGTTACTTGGCAGTTACACCACATCCACATTCAAGTTGTACAATCATTTACTCAAGTCTTCAGCACATCACCTTCTGAACATCCTCCTGTACCCCCACTAAAGTCTTAACAAAACACACTGCAGAAAAAATGCCCTTTGACAGGATTGCGGATACAAACACTTCACATGCAGTGCTGAACAGCACAATACTCTGTTTTCACCAAGGCATTTGAAAATTATTTCAGCAGAACAAAACAAAACAGCTACCAAAGTTAGCAAAAATTATCAGCCTGGTTCAATGACCTGAACGTTCCAAGAGAACTAGAGAGGACATTGCACTGGGATGCCAACACCAAGCACCCCAGTGCCCTCCTCACACAAGCCCAGCTTCAAAGAAGCAGAATGCCATGTTCTCCAAGCCCCTGAACACCAGCTCCATTAGCATGGCACACTGAAGAATCAAAAACTCACTCCATTTTACTTACATAGCAATACTGTCAAGTTGCACGTGACAACACGAATTTCATCTCGGCTTGCAAACTCTGCAAAAGGAACAACTAAGGCTTAGTAAACCAGTAACTACAATATCATTTGCTGATATCCTCAAAATAATGAGCAAATCAGAACAAGCAGCAACTTATTACTCAACTAAAAGATTTATCTCAGAGTAGCAGGCATTTCTGATAAAGTTTGCATGTGTATTTATCGTGCTAGCAAACTGCAGAGCCTCACAGAAAAAGAGGAAAGAGTTGTTCCGCAGCTGTAAATTTAATTCTTTTTTTAACAGAAGTGTTTCATCCCACACTTCAAGAGCACCACCTGTTAACAGCAAAAAGCCAAAGCCATGCATATCTTACAGCACTTCACAAGCAAACGAGACTAACAGTGAATTTTAAATTCTCAGTCCAAGTAAAATTCTAGGCTTTACTTCAGACGCTGTTTTTGCCTGCACTATTGCTCTTCATTCACTCTGTTTCTGAGCAAAGGTTACAATCTGAACTTCAGCTCTAAATCAGGAATACCCTCAAAATAAAAAACAAACAGAAAAAGCAAAAAATCACTTCTATTTCTGAGCATCTAAGAAACCTCACTCCCTCTCCTGAAAGAAGAGCACTGAGCACCCTAAAGAAATCATCTCTGAGGCACTCCAGTACACTTGGTTCAGCACAAGGGAGCAGAGAAAGAATTCTATTCCTACCCCTTTTACATTCAGGTAGGTGCAGCTTGTATTGGTTTCTGTGAAACTGAAGTATGTCAGAATAACACCTCTAAATTATCAATTAGAGGGGTGAATTTACATCAGTCAGCTCACAACCAGGGAAAAACTAAGTTTTATGACTCCAGAACATCAGTCTGACAGAGATGGAACAGGATCTGGAAAGGAGGGGTCAGCAGCATTCCAGGAAGATGCTCATTCCTTTCTCCCTTTCGGGAGCATGTTTTTTCCACTGAAGAGCTGGCACAGGATATCACGACTTTGGTCTCAACTCTACCCAACACCCCTCAGACACTTAGATATATTCAAGATCCTAATACTTGGCTAATGACAGGCAAGATGAAGCTGCAATTCTCCTCTTCACAAACAGAATAGAGTCTAGATTTCCAATTTTTGCAAGCTTTGAAACCGAGAGTAGCTACCAAAAAACTTGCTCTGCTTACCACTACTGAAGTTGCATTTCACTCTCAGATGGGGAACCCTGAGCTACCCACAGGCAAGCCTAGACCAAAGTGCAATTGCTGGTCAGTGAACCACAAACAGTTACAACCAACGTTTAGAGGAAGAATATTAACAGAAAATGTAACATTCCCACAACAGCCCTCAAACACTAGTGAGCTGTGCTTAAGGCCACCTCCACAGGCTCACAGAGCTGCCAGCACTGGTATTTCTTTGGAGGGGGAAGAAAACAAACAGTAGAGTTGAAATAGAGAGATAAAGGGTTATAAAGATAAAGAGATACTTAAGCCAAATATTTTCATTCTTGAGTTACTGAGGCAAGACATTGGTACACTTCCCCACGCTGTGTACTGAGATGCAGGTCACAGAAAGTAATTCCATTTCTTGCCTAATTACAAATCATCACCAACCACAGCAGGGTGGTATCGACTGCAACACTAGTTGACAAGTCTGACAGACTTGTATGAAAGGCCAGACCCAGCACAGGTCATCCACAGAAACACAAAGGAACTGAAGCCAGCAACCCCATATCCATTCCCCTCTGTTCCAATGGTCCTTAGACAGATGAGAATTTAATCCTTTCTCTGTGCATCTCAGTAGGAAAACCAAGTCCTTGCAGCACTAAGTCTTACCTACCTTATCACTGCAATAAAATTACAGATCAGACAATTACAAGAAGAATTAACTATGAAATATACTGTACAATTACCCTATCTCACTCCTACAGGCAGCAGAGCAAAGAGAAGGAAGGCTGGAAAACAATTCAGCAGGTAAGTTCTAACCAGCAAAATAAATTATTTTAACCATCACTGGTGTGTGGATGCTACGCAATGGACCATAACCAGCCTGAGCTACTTCAGACCTTCCTGACAGTGAACACCACGACAGATGTCAGTCTTCACAGTCTTCCATGATACAAATTTTCTTGCTTTGAATCAAATCCTCAAGCCACTCAACCAGCAAAATGGTTAGCAGAAAGCAAATCACAGATTAGTTATTCAAGTAAGTATGTATTTTTTCAGTTGTCAGTGGGAAGGGGGCTGATACCACATTCCATTTTCACTATACGTCATTCTTATTTTCCTTCTTCAGGCCACAGCAGTCTACAGACAAAATTCAGTATTATGAGCTAATTTCAAAAGCAAGTCCCTCAGACTTGCAGGAGTCCCTTACAAGTCCCTCAAATTGGCAAGGCCAATCATTTGAACAAAATAAACTTGCATTTTCCTAAAGTTTTACTCTGTTAAATGAGGATACAACATTCAATAAGTGATGTTTAAGAAACATCACAGAATATTAGGCAGACACTTCTAAGGATACCACATAGGAGAAATAGGGTCATTTACATCTATTGCTAGAAATCCTTGCCACAGAACAAGGAAATACATTTATCCTCCTACACATTATGCTGCTTCTAAGTCAGTTCCAAGGATTTTTACATGCCACCCTGACAGTTTTCCCAGGACAGTATTTTGGCTACTCAGTAGCAGTAGTTTGAAAGCAGCAGCAAGATTTGGATTTTCAGAACGTCATGCCTGTCTGACACACTACAAGAGCATTTTGAGAGTTCCCACAATCTAAGCAAATTGTATAACTGCATGCAGCTGAACTTAATTTAGAACTAATCTAAATAGCAGGCTCTTTCTTCCCACATGACATACCTAAAGATGTATTTAAGCATTACCTGATACAGATTATTACTGCTGCTACCTCCAGCTTTAAGCAGTCACATGTTTCTGAAGCAATGCTCCCTCCTCCCCTTCCCAGCCACTTGGAAAGCAGCAGCTTCAAAATTCTCACGTGCCACCACGAACTTACTTCAGTGCCATGTGGCAGACTTTAAACACAGCTACTCCAGAGTCTCACAAATATCCAGAGTTGAGTCGGCAATAAGCTTAACACCTATGTCACACAGGACTCCAGATTCAAACTCAGAGCTAATCCTTTTTCCACCTGACAATGATTAAGCAATTATAAGACTTCACTTATAATCGGGTCAAAATCATCCCGTTTCTTCATTCCTACAAGGAAACAAGCATAACTGATTTGGTTCCACTTGGCTACCATCACACAAATTGGTAAGAAGCTACTCATTTTTGTCAGTAACAATTTGGCAACCTACAGAATGTAGAAGGTAGTTTTTCCCACAGGTAGCAACTTGCGGGAGAAGCTACGCAGGGCTCGGAACTAAGGCCAAAATTAAAGCAGAACAAAATATATTTAAAAAGAAACAGTCAGTGGAGTCCAAACCACCACAACCCAAAAGGAGGAACATAGTCTAGACAAGACTGTTCAGGCAGCGTTCAGCAGCAGAAGTTAGTCTGCCTGTATTGTGCTGCTCATAACAAGTCACCTTAATTCTTAACACACACTGCACTGCAAAGGTAGTGATAAGGCAAAAAGCAAAGGGTCAAGCTCCCCTTCTCGAGGGAGTGTGGCTTCACAGCTTTGTCAAGCTACTAAAGCATCAAGAAACCACTGTGCCGCCCACAAACATTGAGGCATATAAAGCAGCGTGACGAACAAACTCTCCAGAATTCCACTCGGGCAGACACTCTGCGTGGCAGGCAGCACCCCAGGGAGGGCAGGGCTCGCTCGGTGGCACATCAGTTCCCTGCCCGCGATGGACACACGGGCACGGCCTGTGCTCCGCAGCTGCACTCAGGGCACCTGCCCGAGCATCACTCCTGCCACTCAGAACCGCTGTTCACTGCGCTCTTTGCCGTGCTTGACCTGACCCCGGCCCGCGCAGCAGTCCTGCCCGCTGCCCTCCTCAGAGCGGACGGACAAGCGAGTTCCTTGCCCCGGGGGCCGGGCAGGACCCAGCCCCGCACACAGCACAGCCAGCGGGGCTTGCGGGGGGCTCAACACGGCAACGACCGACCGGGCGGGCGGCACCGACACCGGCCCCAGTCCCGCGGCCGCCTCGGGCCAAGGCCGGGC
>VXBA01004393.1:883799-985468 GCA_013399895.1 Serilophus lunatus | reverse complement strand
CGGGTGCGGCGGGACCCGTCCTGCTTCCTGCGGCTGTGCCGCCAGCTGGGCTGCGCGCCCAACATCTGGGCGCTGCACGAGTGGAGCAACTGGCTGACCCCCGTGGGCTCCGCCGGGCGCGGCGGCCGCCGCTATGACACGGCTTTCTACCTGTGCTGCCTGGAGCAGCGGCCGCCCCACGCCTCGCAGGACGACCAGGAGGTGACAGCCGTCCTGGTAAGAGGGTGCCCAGCGCCGCGGGGCTGGGGATGGATGCCGGGGATGCTGCACGGCCGGTGCTCCCGTGGGCACGGGCGCTCCTGCCCCCAGAATCAATTAGGCTGGAAAAGATCTCTGAGGTCATCGAGGCCGAACTTTGACCGCCCACCGCTATGTCAGCCACACCTTGGCGATAAATGCCGACCTTCGTGAAGAAACACCTCCGGGGTGGGTGGTGGCATGAGTCCACGACACCCCGGGCAGCCCATTCCAATCTTTAGTCACCCCTTTCTAGGAAAAAAATTCTTCCCGCTGTCCAAACTAAACCTCCCCTGGCGCAGTTTAAGGCTATTGGTGGTGGTTGTCTGGGAGCTGAGCCCGACCCATCCCTGGAATACCTGGAATGTTCTAAATAATACACGAACTTACTGAAATAGTCTGACATAAATTTTTAGGCTTTCGTTTTTATACTTTTTAATTGAGCGAGTAACAAACTTCATGAAGAAGCTTCTTTAAGAGAGCTCAAGGTCAGGTATATTAGGATCCTTAAGTTCTTGTAGAAGTCTGAAAAGTTTGATGGCAAGTTAGAAGTAGATGAACGACAGTTTTGTAAAAGCTTAGCTAACATATAGCAGTGTCAGTTATACCAAAATGTATTTTCTAATAAATTTTGCTACAGAAATTTAAAAGTACCTGAGATTTCATCTTCAAAAGATTTCATGTTTGTTAATAACAGTGTTAATTTACTGCAAATGCTTAAGAACACGCTTATATTATCAAATTCACCATGGGAGATGAAATCAAGATCACCAGTAGTTTAAACATGCAGAATAAGCATGAATAGCTGGGTGCTGACACTCTGAAAACAGTATGTGTAAGAAGCGGGTGTTTAGAGGTACTTTCAATTCTCAAAGCATCAGTAGCAACCTTTGGTAACACTGAATTTAATGTTTTCTATTGGTTTCAGTTGACTTCAGTCAGGTCCCTAGAACAAATATCAGTTTCTAAACCTGGCATGTCTATGTGTAAAAAAAAACTTAGCGGAAAAAAAGGAACAACTTCTATAGATTGCAGAAGTTTTTCCATTTTTAAAATGCTTTTGTTGTTGTTATTTTGGTATAGTTTATACATGGGTTTATTGTGTTCAGAAGAAGTGTCCTGTTACAAGTTCTTTTTCTGTAAAGACCTCCTTGCTAATGATTTTTCATGTTCCTCAGACTTGCTGTCTGGTGACAAAACTTACTTCAAGGCTTGTTTTCATCTTACAGTGGTCATCACCCCCAGAAGCCATTGAACGCTTTAAGTCTCAAGAAATATGGTTTCCTCCACCTCAGTTTTATGAATTTTGTAGGCTGTGCAACTTCTCCTCTCTCAGTGAGTTACACAAGTTCAGCTCTGAGCGAGCCCTGGAGGGCTGTGAGCGCTGGATGTCCGTGGTGCTGACTGCTGCTGATGGCAACATCCACCTCCTGCCAGGTGAGGGAACACCTGGAGGTTCTCTTAAACAGACAACATCTTGTGAGTGCTGTGTGCTCAAGCCACAGGATTTAAACCATATGTAACAATAAGGAAAATACTCCTTTAAACTGAGTTACTGCACACTGTCTGTACCGTGTGGCTCCTTGCTTGCCAGGGTTGTGACAGTGGCTGCTGGCAGAGACGAGCCAGGGGATCACAGACAGCAGTTATTTCTTACTTACTCATAATCTCATTGTCCCACTGTTGGCATAGGATATTTATTTGTGAAGAAATTCTAGTATTTCACCTTAGTTTAATCTGAAAGATAGATTAGAACTCCTCCTTTCCAAGAGGAATTCACTTTCACTCCCGTTACCCATTTGAAATTATCAGTCCCTGCAACTGCAGTGACAAGACACTGGACTAAAACCATGTCATCATCTCCTGCCCTTTCTTCTGCTTAAGTCTCTCTCTTCTCATAATCATGTACAGGCAGCATTAAGAAAAGCTCATGTACTATTTATTATTTTCTGCTTTTTCAGGTTGCTTTTCACTGAGCTTTCTCCTTTTTTTTTTTTTAAATTGACCTCTTGGATTTCTGTATTTGGGGCACATTAGCAGATAGCATGCCTTGATATGGAAAAATATTGTTTTCTTCTACAAAACAAGCTTCTGTTCTTAGCCCTATCCTTGTACACTTGAAAAAGTGTTTTGTCCTGTTCTCCACCTATTATAAAACTCCTATCTGCTCAGGCTGTGATTACAGCATATTAATAGTAGTCAACACCTCAAACATGCACAGCATTCTCACTGAGACATACTTCAGAAATTTATGGCTCTATCTTTAAATCTGAAGATGTTTAGGGGCAGTTTACTTCTACATTGCAAAATACACTTCCACTGAGTTTCATGTCCTGAGAAATATTAAAAAATTGCCAGAGCTGCTCAGTGGAAAGGCTGAAAAATAAAGTTGTCAATCAATAATTAAAACTTTTTTCCCACCCACAGGAGATGAGTTATATCCAGAAGATCCAGATTATACAGGAGAAAAGAAAATGATTATGTCAACAGATAAGAAAGTTGAAGATCTCATGAAAGAGGGTGGAATATTTCACAGGATAGTAATAAAAAATGCCAACGATCTTGCTATCTATGTTAATATTCAAGCAAAATACAAGCATATGAATCCATTGATGATAAACTGTGATAGTTCAGATTACAATAGCAAATTATAATATATGTTTGGTTTATATAGACTTCTATATCTAGAATATTGTTAATTACATACATATTCACTGTGGTTTTGGTGCTTTTTAACTGTTGCCAAATAGTCAGGAAAATATTCCTCTGTCCTGACAAAGCGTTCTTGTCTGTTGTGTGTGTGTTGTCTGATTTATGTGTACCTAATTCTTTGAGTCTATGAAACAACAGTTATGCCACTGTTGGGTCACAAAGAGCCTTTTCCCATTGAAAATTTAAGTATATATTATGTTCAGAAGAAAGATTTTGGTTTTAGTGAAGAATTCTTTTACTGTGCTTCCCGAATTTACCCACTAGGTAACTCTAATGTGTGTCTGGAAATGACTGAAATCTCCCATTCCATATTTGTTGACATCTCCCAGTCTATTCTCCTTTCATTTTTAAGAAAAGCAACGTGTACATATATAAAAAATAGCTAAAATATAATTTTTAAAAGAATATTGTAAAGTTAATTTTTATATTTGATAGATCTAAATTCTTTTTACTAATGGTAATTATTTAAAACTTCACAATTTTCAAAGGTGGAGGTAATTTAAACAAAGTCACCTGTCAGATTAAGGGCATTCTTTTTATCGTATTTTTTATCTTACAGTTGTTAGCTGTTTAAAAAGAAAAAAAAAAATTTTTTAGCCCCATAAAGATACTAACAACTTCAGGGAATAATGTTCCTCCTTGAAAACATCCACTTCCATATTCCAGCATCTCACATTTTGCTTCTTAACTAATAAATATATTTGAGGTTTAAGAACTTCAAAAGAAAGATTGCTGCTTAATTTTTTCTTTCGGTTTTTTGGGTTTGTCTTTTTGTGTGCAGTAAGTGGAGTCAATGGAGCAATGATGTAAATTCTTTATGTGGAAGAAGAATGAATGATGACTTGATTCTATTCAGTAAAGTTGTTCAGAAAGCTTTGTTCCAGCTTTTGTTCTGTGTCTCAATTAAAACCTTCTGCAACATTTTCATTAAATCTGGATAAAAATGGATTGAAAAATGAAAAAGTGTGTCTTTGTGTCTTTCTCCTCTCTCTCAGAACATGCCCAGACCTGTTGTTGGTTTTGCAGACCCTGCTGAGGTTTGTAAACCTCTGCTGAACACAGACCATGTGAAGCAGAACACCGTGCATGGTGTATATTAATGGAGTACAATACCTCCTCCTGAATATTCTGGCTGGGTGGGATATTTCCTTTTCTCCAGTCACTAGAGACTTTGCCTGACTGCCATGGCTTTTCAACTACAATGGGAGTGGTTTAGGACCCACACTTGCCAGCCCAAACAGAACCTTGGGATGCATCTCATCATGTCCCAGGGACTTGTCTATGCTCCTGTTTCTTAGATGGTCTTGAACTTGGTTCTTCTCCTACAAGGAAAGGTGCTTTAGTTCTCCATCTTGAAGTTCAGTGACTTGAGACATGGGAAGTGTGACTGCCAGCAAAAATGGAGACAAAAAAATTTGTCAATAAAAACGTCAAAGAAACCCTGTCAGCCTTTTCCATGCAGGTTATCGCAGCATCTCATGGCTGATGTATCAGGCGTGGGGGGATGTACATTTGCTGAAATCCTCCTTTTCTAATCAACACACCTCTAGGAGCCCTTATTCTTCACATCCCTTGCCACATTGAGCTCCAGCTGTGCCATCAAGCATCATGCCTGTATTCTCCCCTATGGACACATATTCCTGCTTCCAGTGCCCGTGCATTTATTTCTTGTACTTCAGTTGGAGCAGAAAGGCCTTACTGAGCTACACTGGTCTCCTGCCTTCCTTGCCTGATTCCTTCTGTACTTCAAGGGAAAGAGCCTTAAAGAGCTGCCAGCTCTCTTTTATCCCTGAGGGCAGTTTCCAGGGGCTCTCATCTACCAATTCCTTAAATAAGTGAAAGTTCACTCTCCTAAAATTGTCACTTTGCTTGTCTGGACCGTATCCATTGAGATCATTAATTCAGACATGCAGAACTATGTAAAAGAATAAACCAAAACCAACAAATTGCATCACCTGCAACTGGTTTGATTTTGCAATATAGTCTTTCATAGTTGCTGGAGAGTTTCCTTGATGACTGTCCCTTATGGTTATTCTAGCAGTTTAATTTTGTGGTTGGAAGTAGGGATTAGAAGATACTTTTAGGAAAGAAATGATTCAGCAACCTAGATGCACGTTAGATTTTACACAGTTCATTGTTGCTGAACATTATGCCTTTAATTCAAACAGAAGTTTTGCTGTGTTCCAAAACCAGCACTTCAATACTAAATCAGTATCCTGAGTGAAGTCTGTCTCTCCATCTTTTCCACCAACAAAAGCAAAATGGTTTCATCAGAGGAGCTTGAACGCCAAAGGACAAAAAAGCAACAAAAAGCCCCAAAAAAGGTAACAAAAGACATACAGTTCTACATAGAAAGTGATGGGAATATTAAATGCAAGCATAAATGGCTTAGAATAAACATACAGTAAATACTTTATTAATAATGACAACTATTGATGATTAAAGTTGTAATTTAAAAAAACTGACTCAAGTACTGGCTTCTGCCCAAGGAAGTGACCTTTATCCCCAAAAGCAGCTTTCATCCCCTTCTCTTGAGCTGGAGTCTTGTCAGTGCAGCTCTGGGCAAAACTAAATCAGACCTCCCACACCTTTTGGGGGGGTTTTCCCCCAAATCCTGAATGGAAAGGGTAAACGTGAATGGGAAGGCAGAGGGTGCCCATTTATTTCTTGGTGTTACAGCCGGTCTTCTTTGACCTGTTGTCCCTGCATCAGTTAAAATAACTACCACTACTTTAAAAGAATTACCATTTTTTCACAACTGTCTCCACTAAAGGGGAGATCGTAAGTCTGAAATAATTCCCGAGCTGCAAGGATTTACTGCAATAATTTCCAGTAAGCTCCACTAGAATTTACAGGTTGGTTGCAGTAACAAAGGGCTCTGCTGTCCGTTTTCATACACCAGAAGCAAGAAGATGGATTTCCCTCCATGGTTTGCACAGAGCTGCCCCTCGCTCCTGACAATTACTGGGCTGTGGAATTTTCCAGAGCCAGAAACACGCCTTTGGCAGCTCCGGGCCCGCCCACGGGGATGGGTTTGGAGGCGGAGGTTTGGGAAGCAGCTTCTGGAAGGTTCTTTGGGGAGCGCTGGGCATTGAGGTCAGTGGGGCTGTGGCAGGGTGGGATGGAAAGGAGAATGAGATCGGGGGGAGACGGAATAAAGCGGGAAAAAAAAAAATAAAAATGTTGTTTTCGCGTTCTGCTGTGGCTGTGCTCCTCGCCCTGCGGCTCCTGAGCGGGCGGGCTGGATGGAGCCCCGCTGGGCAGGGGGATAGCGCCGTGTGCCTGGTTCTTTGGGCCGGCAAGCGGTAGGATTGCTGGAGAGGCTTCTGCTTCCATCCGGTTTGTCTTAAGGTTGGAGCGATGGGTTAAGTGGCTTTTGTACTTTTACAAGTTAAGTATTACGTGGTGGGTGTGAGATTTGAGCAAATAATTGTGTTCTCGCTCAGTTGTGAACAGCGAAGCGGGAATGTTACTGGGGATGTATTGGGAGAGCCGACCTTTTCTGCGGGTCCCCGCTGCTTTAATGGGCCATTTACTGTGGTTACACTGATTAACCTGAGTCATTAATTGAAGTTATTTATGCCCTCCACGTGTTGGCGATGGAGGAGGGTGTCTATTTTCAATTAAAGTGTGCTCCTGTGTAAGGCAGCACGTGTCTCACGCTGGGCTGTGTCACAGACGGTGGGCAGCTCAGGAGCTTTGCTTGTGCAGAATGAGCTTAGATAAAACTTCTGAAATATTTTCAGCTGATCCAATGTCATATTAAACTGGGGATAATTAGTGGTGTCCCTTGGCAAAACTTGTTCTCTATGACCTCGCTGTACCTGTATTGCTGCTCTCTTAAATATTGCCTTAGCAATGTCTTTGGAAGTGAAAGGCTAATGTCCTGACTTCCCTGTCCTGAAACGTTTTATTTCCAGTGTGAATTCTTTTAAGTTGTAATTTAAACACTGCGGGGATGATAACCACTCTGTGCTGGTATGTGCCGCAGTGAAAAGCAGCTTACTTCAATCAGCAGGTGGTTTAATTATTCCGTTGTAATTTCTCAGTCTGGTCTGTGCCATGGCAGATGAATGTAACATGAAATACTAGCAAAAATCTGTTTTAAAAACAGTTTGCTGACTTTAGGACTTTTCTGTTAGGCCGTGTTGTTTTGGGTTTTTTTTTTAAGATGCAAATATTTCCTTCTGCTGTTTTTTTGTTTGTAGCAGCTCTTGTCTACAACCTGCCTATTTCTGTTGGTTTTTGAATGGAAGAGATACAGCATGGATGGCAAATCTTAATAGGGCTTTAGCACAGTGCCTCATTAAAAAGGCTGGTTTCAACCCTCTGAAACATAAACCAGGCTAATCCTCCTGACATAAAGCGGCGTCTGCTTCTAGATATGCTTCAAAACAAATGCTGGCTTTAGAAATGGTTAATCAGACGTTTGTTGTTCTTTTGCAGGAGCTGTGAGTGTTGCACAGAGATAAACATGGACGTTCTGGTATTAAGGGTATGTTGGTGTTTAATTTTAAAGTCTGAAGGAGTGATATTTATTTCCATGTGACTTTCTGGAACGCAAATTTACAAATGAGATGGTTATTTCTGTGTTTCCATTCACTCCGTTCTAAAGAACCTGGCTGTCATGCAGACTTGGAGCACAAGGAGAAGCCCGTTGGTGGGGTTTATTGTATTTTGAGATTTTAATACAAACTTTCTGAAGGCTTCATACAGAAGTAAAAAGCTTTGTCTTTGCACTTTGGTTAAACCAGCTTTTTAGGAAATGCTGCTCCTTTGTAGACTACACGTGGCATTTGTTGCATTGGTGAAGAAGCTTGGAAGCTGAGAAATCATTTCGTGAACTGCTGGTGTGAAGGTGAAAGATGTTTTGCTTGGTAATATTCTGTATGCTCAGTGTCAGTCACTGTGATTAGGAAGGTGCCTCCTTAAAGATGAAGTTCTATTTTTGCATTTGCTGCTCAGATGTTTTAAAAGCATCCCGTTGTTTTTGCAGGAGTTGCAGTACTTGTTCTCTACCCCTTCCCCTAGATTGAAGATCCAAGTTGCTTTTGGATTGCTGTGAAAGGTGTGGCAGACCTCGCCTGTGAAGCAGCGTATGAAAACCTGCATGCTACAATGAATCAGTTCTATGGCAATTACAAAGGTGGGAAGCAATTAAAACCAGAGACCATAGAGAAAGGCAAGGTAAAGTCATCCTTCTCTTGTGCACGTAGAAATAATCTGTGCATTGGTTTGGACGTGAGGTATCAGATACCTGCATTTTTGGGGGTTTGTATTGCTGTGTAGAAAAAAGTCAATACCTCGGCGGGGTCGTGTTTTCTCACCTCTGAGCTTCGCAAGTGGCCACACTGCAGGGCTTGCATTTGACAAAGAAAATGGAGGGCTGTACAATAAATACTGCATTCTTGCCTCTACAAGACCTTTCAGTGTAATTCAGGCCCTTTGCTGCCTTGTTCTTCCTTCCTCAGGTTTATGTGGTTTTCAGTGAGGAACTCGAGCGCTGGTGCAGGGCGGTCGTTCAGTCAGTCCGGTGCTGCACGGACCAGTTCAGGTGTTTTCTTGTGGATTATGCCAAATACAGTGTTGTTGAATCAAAGAAGTATGTGGCTTTTATCACTGTAATGTGTTTGTTAATTAATGGATAGAGATGCTGTTGTTTATTCAGGTTCCTTGGTGACAGGGCTTTGGTTTAATTGAGGTGTGGGTTGGGTCCACAGAAGCTGCTAGCCAGGTGATGGGGTCTGGCAAGTTTGGGTGCAAACTTTGTGAGGTTTTTCAAGGGACTTTCCGTCTTAGGTTTTGGGGTTTTCTAACGTTCAAAATAGAAATGATGTAAGTTTGCTGCGACTGAAATGTATGATTGCCAGTTCGCACTGTTTATGTATTTTTTTCTCCCTTAATAAAGTGGCTCTCTGCTAAAAAAATTAAGAATCATGGCCAGTGACCGTCAGGCACAAACCATATATGGGAGCAGGGTTTCACTTTCTGTGGCTTTTAACATCTAAACAGAAACACAGGAGTTTTTTTCCCACTGCAGTTTGATAACTTGCTTACTAAGAGCTGACAGTTTGTCTTGTCATGGTGCAAAAGAAGATGAGTTTTCACAGGTTCTAAGTTTCTGAAAAAGGCACTTGAAAAGCTGCTATTCCTAAAATCTTGAAAAATATGTTCTGGAGAAACCTATTCTAGCTCCTAAAGTTTCTCTACTAAAATACGCAGCTTGGAGTACAAGGAACTTCACCAGATCAGTTTTGGTAGTATTCCACAAAACTAAAGCTTCTGTAAAATATTTTAAAAGAAATTTTTAATAATATTTTTAAACTGCCTGTTGCAACTTGGCAATGCCCTTCAAAGGTATTGAACCAGAAATGAATATGTGATTTGCTGCTTTTTCATAGTAAACTAAAGAATTGACCAGGAGTGATAAATATATGGGTCTTAAAAGCTTGCTGTGTGCAGTATCTTGCTGGTTATTAAAAGTCTCCAAACAAACTGAGTGTAAAGAGTAAGATTATTTCTTTGGTGACACATTCATAAATGATAAATTATTTTTAGGAAAATGAGTACAAATGCAAATTTGAGTGTGTATTAAATTTCTTTCTTGTTAACCATACCTGGTTTCTCCCATAGAAGTAAAAACTGCAAACTGGAATAGGCAGTGCCAGGTGATGTATATGGTAGTGCAAGGGTTAAATAGCATGAAGGTGTTTGGAAGATAAATATCAAAAAGACTTGAAACTGGAGTGGCAAAGGATCAGAAAGATCCCAAGTAAATGGGATGTGTGTTCCTATCCAGAGCAAATCTCTTCAGCAATTGGTCCCAACGGCACCTCTCTTAGAAAATACAGGGGTTCCAGGATGGGAGCCATGGGGAGCCAAACTCCTGGAAGAACTGTGTTGTCAGATACAAGGTGATAGGAGGGTATGTATGACGCCAGTGACTTAAGGAGAACAAAATCTGCCCTGTAATATGATGTAATTTCCACTTTTATTTTTCAGCATTCGAGTTCCAGTGGGAGAATTTACAAAGCTCCCATACAGAGCAAAGAAGTGTAGCCTGTATTGCACAAAGCCAGTGACATTGCATCTTGACTTCCAGGAAAACATTGCAAAAATAGGGTAAATGGGGTTTAATAAATACATTCTATTCATATGTTTTTAAAGGAAAAGTGTGATGTTTTAGTGCAGACTTTTTTTTAGAAGGGGTTATGTTTCAAGAAGAACAAAGGAAATCAGGCTTGGAAAACTGTTTCTACTTCTTGACCTACAGTGGTGGTGTGTTACTAGTAGTATTCTCATACTAAATTCAAAACACAGCACTATGCCAGCTACTAAGAAAATTACTCCAGCTGAAAGCATTCCTAAGTAGAAGTTTACAGCCTGTGGCTTAAGGCTTCTGCAAATGCAGCTACTTGTGCTAAGCAAGTAAAGCTAAGCACGGCATACTAACTCACACAATATTACAAGTTTCAGTGACTTATTTAAAACTTAAGCTAAACAACTAATACCTCTCAACAGAGGTGTTGGAGCTTGTCCAGAGAAGGGAATGGAGCTGGGAAGGGTCTGGAGCACAAGTCTGATGAGCAGCTGAGGGAGCTGGGGGGAGTCAGCCTGGACAAAAGGAGGATGAGGGGACCTTGTGGCTCTTTCCAGCTCTCTGACAGGAGGGTGGAGCCAGGTGGGTGTTGGGCTCTTCTTTCAAATAACAAGCAACAGGAGAAGGGGAAATGGCCTGAAGTTGCAGCAGTGAAGGTTAATATTGGATATTGAGAAAAAATTCTGCCTTGAAAGGATTGAGTGTTGGGCAGGGTTGCCCATTGCAGTGTCAGGAGTCACCATCCCTGAAGGGATTTAAAAGACGTGTAGATGTGGCACTTGGGGATGTGAGTTAGTGCTGGATTTGGCAGTACTGAGATAATGGTTGGACTCAGTTTTCTTGGGCTTTTTTCCCCAATTTAAACTCTATGATTCCATCATATTTTATGTTGGATGTAAGCTATCATACCTGGACAAAATTATCCTGTAATTTTGATCAGTTCCTTTTCTTGGTTAGCTAAAAGAATATTACCAAGACTGAAGTCATGTTCAAAGTAGTAAAATTCTGTTTACGTGTAGTTGATGCACTTCTAAAGTTTAGATTTGGCATGATTTGAAATAATTTCTTTGCAAGCACAAAGTTCTTTCTGAAATGACCATTTTCATCTTTGATGTTGTGGGATAGCCTCTTGTGTTTTTTTTTCCTAGACCAGCCAAAAGATGGGATACTGCTGCTATCCAGCATTTTCAAAACCTCATTGAAGGTAAATAACACTTGTGTGTTTTGGGAAAAATTAATTGCTAAAGAAATGTAGTACTTGTGTCTAAGTGCAAGTTTATTATATTTGGCTATACTTGATTAAGAATGTTGTACGTTAAAAATAGAAAAAGGAGCTGCATAAATTTGTTCTGTATGGACTGATGAACGTAGAGATAGTTGTGGAGCTGCATTTTGAGTACTGTGGTTTTCCAAGCTGCATAAATTTTAGTAGTTGACTGGACTGTATCTGGCTGTTGGACACGTTAAATAAGGGCTTAATCTTTTTTTCTTGTGTTCATTGCTCCATATAGAGGCTACTGAGATTAAGGCCATGGTACAGGCGTTAGAAGACAATATATATCAAGTGTTTCTTTTTGTGACTAAGAAAGATGAAAGGGTAAGGTACTTTCATATCTCCAAACCTTTTGATGTGCTTTGCTGTTTAAAACTTGAAAGCATGACTTCTGAGTCTTGTAATTTTTATTTCATACAACAGAAGCTAAATCATTAACTTATCTGAGGTTCTCTGTTGTAGTTATGTTAGTCATAGACTTTCTCAATTCCAAGAGGCAGAAATTTTGTTTTTCTTTATGTGAACCTTCTTTGGAAGTTCTTCAGAAGCAAGTGAGTTCCAGCCAGTACTTCAGGTGGACTGTGTGAATTATGTGGTGCACTTCTTGTGATAGCCCTTTTTTGTGGTATCATACTTCAAGATGTCTCAATAAGGCAGCTGCATAATTCTGCAGAAAAACCTAGAAGTTCATGCTTTTGCATACGACTGAGTACTCGAGGACTTTTTTGAGGGGAGGAAAAAATTTGGTTCCACTTGCTAAAATATGTAACTTGTACCAAATACCTGCTGTAGCAGAGATTTTTAAGCAGCTGTTTGGTAGATACAAGAAATTTTAGGCTTAACGTTACTTTATTTCTGCCACATTTTGATGTGTGCTGAATCCAAAAGAAATAAACCACCTAGACTGAATTAGAGGGTGCTTTCACATTTGTAGGGCTTGCAGAAAAAGTTAAGAGTTTGGTTTTTTTACAGCTATGTGTTAACGATGATCTGGTCACCAAGCTGTTTGCACGTTACGAGGAACCTGGAGAGAGTGCAGGGAGTTCTGCAGATGACTTGGACAAAGAAGCATCACAGTGTGTCCCAGTGGAGTTTGTTGGTCCTATGTTTGTTCCTAGGCCAAAACTGCCATTTGAGAAGATATCTCCTGATCTTGAAACAGGTGGGAACCTTGTGTTAGGGAAATACAGGTACAGCAATGACCCTTCTGTCTTGGTTTGGGTTATGTGATGTCCATCTCACAGGCCTGTCTGTTAGACTTGACCAGGACCAGTCCCATGATCAGAGGCAGGAGTACTGTAAAGCTCTTGTGCTATGTGAGGTTTGTTGACATGGTTAGTGGCATTGGGTGTTAATGATACTGCTTGTGTCATCGATCAGTGCTGGGTTGTTTGGAATTTGGAGGGATTTATTACTTCTAAAAGGAGTGCTTACCATGACTTGTCTCACGTACAGTGAGTCATGTTTGTCTTTTTAAAAGTATGGAACCTTCTATCATCTCACCTTATTCACTCAGTTCACCTGCTTAGTTACCTTTACATGAAGACAACTTTGTGTTGGTTTTGGTTTTGCTGTTAGGAAATTATACAAACAAGCCAATGGCAGCTCACTGACAATTAAACTAGTGGCTTTTTATGTTTTCAGACAATCAGAAGTGTGCATCTCCTTATTTTACTTACTTTTGTAGGTCTTGCTGGTTGTAGTTCTGCTCTTGAAGAGACATCCCAAAGGTCAAGCACAGTTGTAAATGACAATACTGTGCCTGTAAGTATTATATTTTTATTGAATTGCAAAGTGCAAATTAAATATCTGTTGGCCAGATGAGGAATATTCTAGTCAAGCAGCTTGCTACTCTGTATAACATGGATATGGGGGACTGCACCATGTCCTCATGTGGTTACAAAAAACTTGATCCTTTAATTGCTTTTTTAAGTTGCAGAAATTTTTTAAAAATGTACTACAGTTTTTAAAAATGCTGTACCTCCTTTTGTATCTCTTTTGCTATAGTTCTGTGTAGACAATAGTTGCCTGCACTGCACATTCCTGTGAATGTATGAAAATGTTTCCCTGAAAAAACACTAGTCCTTGTTCTGTACCATGGTAGACTTTGATTGGAGTCATTGCACACCCCTGTGCAAACAGTCAGCTGAGTAACCTTTCCCAGCCCCTTGAGTGGTGCAGGTCTTTGACCATGTCTTACATTTTGGTTGCTGGTGACTAACAGTGAATGCTGGAAGATGCCCTGTTCAGAGCCACATGTATTTGGAGATCTCTGGATCCAGTTTGTGCTACTGGTTGCTCCCTTGAGGATTTGCAGTGTTGTTTGGTTTAAGTTCTTGTATACTGTCTTTCTAAGCGTGTAGCTGAGTTACTCCTTCCTGTCTGTGACATGCTGGTTTGCTATGATTTGTCTTTGTTTTGATACAAAAGTTAAAATCTTACAAGACTAATCAGTGTTCATTCATATTAGCTCAGGCCCCCTCCATTAGGTCCACAGCTTTTGATGACTAATCTTCTGTGGGGGTAGTGTTGTTGTCACAAGCTTGATTTTTAGACAGTGTTCTGAAGCTTGTTTCATCAAAATTGTGGCCTTAATCAGATAAACTTGTGTAAAAAAACAAACGAAAATTTGTATAAAAGTTCTGCAGAATATTTGGCAAATCCCAGAGTTAGGTAAGAAAACCACTTTCAGCTCTGTATTTTAAATGTTGCTTTTGAACAGTATTTTAGTGCTTAAAATGTGTTTTCTTGCTAGGTGGTCAACACAGTTCCAGGTTTGCCTTTGAAGGAAAGTAAAGCAGTTGAAACAGAGTGGTATGGTGCAGCACGTTTGCCTTTGAAGGAAAATAAAGCAGCTCGAACAGACAGGTATGGTGCAGCATGTTAAATATTTTAAATTATTCTGTAATCAGGTAATTTGTAGCTGCTCCCAGTTACTGCTGTTAATGTAGCTAAAGGGTAGAGGGTAAGGGGAGGTGCATACACTGCTTTCCAGGAAGGAGGGAATTTGAAGCTGCTGATAATTACCCAGAGTACAGGAAAAGTAGCAGTTCTTTCTAAACAGTGCCTTGACAAAAAGGGTGTGATGAGGAAGTATTTTTCTGCACACTAAGTGTGTTAACTTGCTTTATTTTATTCTTAGTGTGATTTACAGAGTTTTCAAATTTAGTGAAATGTGACTGTGAGTTGGTTTGTGTAACACTCTTACTGTGCTGTATGTCAGCTGATGCATATGTAATAAACCCCAGGAGTGTTCTTATTTCAGTTTCTAACTGATGCAAAAATCAACGGTCTCGTGTTTTGAAACTTCAAGAAACCTTTTTTGCTACAGTCCAGTCTATTTTTTGTTAAAGTCAAGGATCCCAACAATTTGGTTTTTTCCAAAGTAGTGACTCTTGATTTTTTTCTTTTGTGTTTGAGGCTTTTTCTCAATGGCATAGATGATTATTCAGAAATACTTTGAGTGAATTTCTTAATGACATTTTGGAAATAAAGTGATGTTGTACTTGTGCATTTATGTTGGATGTAGTATTTATATCTTTCTCAGGCTTCCTCAGTACTTGAGTTCTGATTCCCCCCAGACACATGTGGTTGAACATGGCCAACAGGTATTTCAAGCATTATCTTTCATTTAACTTAGCTTGTGTGGATGTTTTGGTAGTGTGGGGTCTGCAGGGGTGGTCTTTGTGGGAGGAGGTCAGGGGCTAATTGCAGCTGGATCAGCAACAAAACCCACTGCAGGCCAGAGCTGAGCCAGCCAGCCACGGTGGGGATGCCCCTGTGAATTTAAGAAAGGGCAAAAAATGCAGGAGAGGGGGGCAGAAAAAACCCCTAGAAACAGAGGCCAAGGTCAGAGGATTAGGAGGAGCTCCATGCCAGGTGCCTCTGAAGGGTCTGCAGTCTGTAGAGGACCCACACTGGAGCAGAGAAAAGAAGTGAGAGGGAAGGAGAAACAGAAATTGCCGTCTGTGTTGTGGCTGCAGTCCCTGCCTCGTGCTGCTCCTTGCCTCGGAGGTGGAACTGAGTGTCAGATGTACACAGAACTCCCAGGGCTTCTCCTGAGGGGTTTAAGGTGGTTGTGTTAAGACCATCTTTGTAAATCTTTAAGAAATAGTGACAGTGAGTATTTATCTCACCTTTGGTCTGTGTAACTTAGCAGTAATAGGAAGTGTATTTAACGTGTAATCACCATTTATGTGACTCATTTTCATCAATATACTCTTTTTTAAGTACAGTCATGCTTTTGAGTCATAAGCTAAACTCTTTGTTAAGTATTGCTTTTGTCACCTATTTGTCATTCGTTTCAGAGTTTTGAAAACCTCGAGGAAGAAGGAAACATAGTGTTCCTTCGCAAGCAAATTCAGCCATCATCGGTTTTGAAAACAGCACCATTATTTGATGATCTGAAAAAGGTAATGGTATCTTCTTAAGACAAGTTTCATACCTCAACTTTAGATACTGCTTATTACAATACCTCAGTGTGGTTGAGGAATATGTAGGAGATTGTTCATGTAGTTGAATAAATGAAGCTTTGGAGAGATGCTGTAAGAATTGTACATGTTTCTTCTGATACATTAACCCTCTGTTACAAGTCCTGAGATTTGATTTTTGTTACAGTAATTTTAACTCCTCAGCCAAGAAAAACTTTGTAATGGGTCAAAAGCTTTTTAAAATCACTGTGTTACATTATGACCTTTTCGTTACAGTACGCAGTTGTCACGTTGAACTCTTAATTGCTCTTTCTTTAGGAACTTGCTTGGAACAAATTTTCAGGCCCCAACCTCACAGAGTCATACTGTTGGCCACCAGCAGCTCGGGGATACGATGTCCTTGCCATCTCACATCAGGGAAACGATCCTTTGTTATATATTCCACCCCTTCTCACGCTTTTGCAGCGGAAAAGCGCCTACGAGGCCTTGCCTAACACAACTGGAGTATGTATACTGGAACAGAAAAGCTGTTACTACTCTAAAGTGCATCTGTAGAATAACAGTCAGAAAGCCAGTGAATGTTTGGAACGTATACATTGATGTGATCTTAGTGTATCTTCATGATGCCTGCTAGTGTCTGAGTCTTCTGCTTACAGAGGCTCACAGAGATGGAGTGTGTGACTGGTGGAGTCCCAGGCTTATTTGTCAAGCAATCCCTAACGAGTGGTTGATGTCCTGGCACTTTGATATGTGATGAAGCATTGTTTCTACAGGAGTGGTGTGTAGTCATTAAACTAAAAATTGCATTATCTGTTGTAAATACTGTAACTCATGTTTAAAATTGTGTTAGATCACAGAGACAGAGTTACTGAGGTTTTCAGGGACCTGAATACAACCCCAAGTAAGACAAGGTGCTCCTGCACCTGTTAAGTTTTTTGACCTTTTACTTTTCTCTTGTTGCATGCATCCCATTAGGTCTGCAATGTCTGTATTCAGGAGGCGCTATAGCACTAAAGGCCTCAGCTTTGAAGTACTTAAAGCTGTGTCCTAGATTGTGGCTTTGCCCTAAATGCTGCAATAGTACAATTCTGTACTTCTTTCTAATACTGTGATGTCAATCTTTGTACATGTGTATTTAGCCTCTAGCACTTGTTCTGTGTCCTGGATGGAAGAAGGCTCAACTTGTTTTTAACTTACTGAAAACATATGGGAAAGCTGTCAGAGGCATTCATCCACTGTTGGTAATTGTTGGACAGAACAAGGGAGCAGCTGGCCATGTGGAAATCCGAGGCTGTAAGAATACTTTGTCTTCCTGGTTATGCTTTCAGGCAATGTGGTCTGCCTTAATTGCAGGAACATTTGTTTAAACAATGGTTTACAACTTGCTGTTGCAGTAAATGCTCAGTACTTTCTGCCTATAACTCAGTAGTATGCACAGGGTGTTCCATGGAGAAACAGCATAGAAATAATAAAAAAGCTGTAGGAAGACTTGCCCTGTTTATATACATAAAATACTTCAGTTTATTAGTCTAGTCTGGCCCCTTTGTTAAGCCTCCGTTGGTAGTTGCATTTTCAAAACTGGCTTTTTTTGCACCAGGGGAACAAGAACTATGGATAAAACTGTGAAGGACTGTGTAAAACTTTGTTTCAGCAGTTTGTATTCTTTCATCCATCATGCAAGTTTGAGCCTGGTGGCTGAATTCAGATCTTCCAGTAACAGAGCTGTTGCTATAATTTGCACCAATGAAGATGGATGTAGTTTTATATATATATAGAAACACATGCACACATGTGTATGTAGGTACCTGAGCTAAAATGTGTGCTTTATTATACTTTGGAAATGAACTTCTGAACTTCTCTGAAGGTGCTCTTGCACATATTTGAATATTTCCCTTCTGGCTCTTGGGTTCTCTAGTTCAGTACCTTATGGGAAAATCAAATGGCATCCTGCCTCTGTGAACATCCTAACCTTCAGACAGATCACTCGATTCCAGAATCTCAGGGCTATGTCCACTCAGGTCTTGGTAGACATGCAGGGGTAGAAAAATAGAAGCACACTAAAATGGACTGTTGACCACAAGTGAGGAAATGGAGCTGAGTGATCTCCGTTTAAAAAAACTTCAAACCAGCAGGAAACTCTCCAGCTTCAAGATAGTGCATCTGAAAAGCAAACATGGCCTTTTTAATAAAGCTGTTGTGTCCTTTGGTGTCTTGATTAATACTTAAGTTAATGCTAATAGTCTTTTCTTCCACCTTGTAGGTGAGGTAGTAGTTACTACACCATACAGCCTCCTGAGACTGCTGGAACATAACAGGTGGTTATTGTGTAGACTTTGCCATCTTGTTCTTGATGAGGTCGAGGTGCTGTTCTCTGATGCTACTGAACAGGTAAATGGCTTATGTAGTAAGTTGGTAAAATGCTGTTCCAGTTGTGCACGTATCTGAAACAGTGGCACATACTGAGTAAAGAACCATTGGAAAATTGGAACTCTGAAGTATTAAATCTAACTTCCTCTGTTTTTTTCTTCCTCTTTTCTATTAATCAAAAAAACCACTTTTTTTTTTTTTCATTGTAGGTGTGTACTATATTAGATTGTTATAAGAAGGCCGCTGCTCAAGCACAGGGAAATCCCCTGCATCAGATCATTGCTGTGGGAACTCAGTGGAATAAACATGTCACATACCTAATGAAGGAGTTCATGAATGATCCCTATGTTGTGATAACTGCTATGGAAGAAGCTGCCATCTGTGGAAATGTGCAACAGGTAAAGACTTGGGAATAATGTCGCTGCTTCTCTTGTGTGGTTGGTGATGGTTTATTGGAAACGGTGCTACAGTCCTACCTCAAGCTGTCCAGGTGCTCCTCCCACTCGTGACTGAAGTGGCTGCTGTAAAAGTGGGTCACTGAATGAGCTGAAGGTCTCTCATCTTCATGATAGGACAGGTGAAGGTAGTCCCTCAAATATTTCATGGTTAGTGCAAATGACTCTAAATTTGATGTGAAGTATTTGCAAGTGGTACAGTTTGTGACCAGAATGTTACCAGAATATTTTTGCAGTTGTAAGTGGCAGAACTACAAAGTAAGCTACCCCAAGGCAGAACGAACAAAATGAGTGTTTAGTTGCTCTGTGGCACACAGTACTGAACTTTGGACCTCAAATTCCCAGAAAGCTTATTCCATGTTCTTAAGCGTTTTCTCACTTAATTTCCAGTCAGTGTGGTGTACAAAATGGTTGGTTGAGTGGAATTATTCTGTGTCTCAAAGTGGAATAGTTTGGGGGACGTTACACATGTTGAGCATGACAGGAAACTGAAAAACCACGAGTTTTTGGGAGAAGTCTTAATGATTCAGCAGAACACAAAGTGTCAGTGTGTGGATGCATTAGTTACTCAGAATATTGCAGGTGGTGCGGAATGCTTTGGGAGTGTTCAACTTCGGGGTCATAAAGTTTATCATACAATGGTTTGGGTTGGAAGGGACCTTGAAGGTCATCTCGTTCCAACCTCCTGCCACTTTGGTATTATAGAACAGTTCTTAATGGTTATTAAAAAGAATAATTATGTGAGTTACACAAATTACCAGCTCTCTCTTTTCTATCTGCCTCTAGGTCGTGCAGCTTTGTAGGAACAGCGACAAAATCACAGAGTTACTTAAAATACTGGATTTTACCCACAACGGTCTTCAAAAGGTGCTGGTGTTCACTGACTCAGTAGATGAAGTAGAGATGATTCATAAGGTAAGAAAGTATTTAAACTTGCATAGATAAATGGGGGTTTCTAGTTGTGGAGTTACAGCAAAAAAATATTTTGGTTTCTGAGGATAAAGGAAAGAGTGTGAATTTAGCAGGAATAATTAACTTCCAAAATTAAGCCCAACCTGCCCTGCCAGTGAGAAGAAAGCCTCATTCATTTCTGAATTCTTGCCTGTTCTGTCAGATTGGAACTTTGAAGTGAATCAAATGACTTTTTTTCCAGTGAATGTTTTCTCCTTTTTTAATTTTTACTGTTTTCAGGAGTGGGGTGGGATAGAAAACTTAAGCACTGTGTTAGGAAGTTCTTCTCTTGTTGCTTTCTGCTCTGTGGTAGTGGAATTTGTAGACAGTTGTTTCTCTGATTAGAAGTAAACATGTTCTGCCTTCCTGTGAAAATACCAGAATTAAGGTTCAAGGCATGAGGAATGAGGGGAAGAAGGCATGTTTAATATGCATTTTCTTAAAACTGGCATAAGCCTTCAAAGACAACAACAGAACGTGCTCCAGTTCAATGCCTTTTTCAAGGGATTGTGTACTCAGCATTTCAGAGGTGGAGACTGAGAGACTTCTCGTGAAATAGTTCTTTCTTCAAATGTTCTGGCAATGAATATATACAGTAACATAGCAGTAGGAACATCTCTTTCTTCTGAGTCTGTCTGTTTGGTGGTCCTCCAGCAGTGCAAAGAAAGAGGAGAGCAGTGAGATTGTCCTAGGAAGAGAAATGTGTCCTGAAACATGGGAATGTATTACCTTTTAGAAGGTGGCATAGATCCAGTGATACTTGAAGGTTCCTTATTGTGTAAACGTGAATGCGTCTGGAATGTTGGCTAATTGTTAATGGAAGCAAATATGGTTTAGTGTGTGACCTTCTAACACGTTTTCCTTGAACAACTGAGGGTTCATTTCTTCAGACATACCAGAACCAACCCTGCCATCACTCAAGAAAGTGCTTGTCGATGCCAGAGTAGGATTGAATCTCTTTGTAGTAGCAATCCTTGTGTACACTGCTTCAAGTATATTACCTGGCCTACAAAAATACTCCAAAGGTTATCTTTCAGAACAAGCACTTAAAGTTAAAAACATTACACTACATCTTGTTAGATGATGGAATCAACTCAGAGAGGACACATTAGTGGTGGGAAAAGCTTGAAATGAAATATGTACTCTCTTAAACATCTATCTAATCTATTAATCCATGGGAACTTGGTCTTTTAGGTTTTTTTATACAAGAAATTAATGTACTTAATCTCTATAATTTTTTTTTTCATCTAGGCAACCTAAATTTCATTAACTCTTTCCCGGTGTCTATTTAGAGTAGTTTAAGGGATGTTGGATTCTAATGAGACACTGCTTATTACAATTGACTAGAGAAGTTAGTGCTGTGCTAGAGGAATGTATAACTTTTCACTTTGTCATCCAGGCATTGAAGAGCAAGTCAATAGCCTCCTTGAAGAAACATAACCAGAGCAAGTGTATTGCCCAGTGTGTCTCTGAGAGGTGGAGAAAACTGCACGTTTCTGGCACTCCTGTTGTGTTGGGTGAGGATTCTCTTTCTTGCTAGCTGGGATTTAGCTGAGCATAAAGACTTAGATCTATACTAAGTACTTACCCTGGTAACTCCTTTCAGTTGTCCATTTACTTCTTTGTGCTGCAGTTGGTTTTTTTTTTTTCCTTTTTTCTGTTTATTGCTGTTGTCCCTGCATTATTTAAGGACTACCAGTATTTTCAAAGAATTAGTGTTAGTTCAGAAGTGTCTCTGCTACAGAGAAGGTTTTTAAATCTGAAAAAAGATGATTGTAATAATTTCCCCTAAGCTCCACTAGAATTTTTTTCTCAAGTTGTTTGGAGTAACAAAGGCTTTTATCCAGTTTCAAACTGAATTTGTTTTCCATTTTTACATCAAAAGCGGTAAGCTGGACCTTCCCTCTGCATGCAGGTTCATACAGAGCTGTGAGCATTCCTGCATTGTTTCATGTGTGTTCTCTCACTCTCGTGAAGTATTTGGCTGTGCTCAATTCTGTGATGCTGACAGGAGATAGAGAATTATGCCATAGTATTAGAGCCTGGCATGAGATGCTGTGTGTGGCATATGCAGAGGGAATTTCCTGCCTGGAGATACATAATGCCTTATGGAAGTGCATTGGGAAAAGACCTTTTTCTTCCTTTTCCAGTTGGTGAAAAGAAGCAAATCAGCTGTTGTTCATGTGATGTGATGCTTTCCATGTTTGAAGTTTAGTTACATGTCTGTGTGAAACATGTGCTTAGTTTCAACAGATGACTGCCTGCAGGCTTTAGAAATCACAGATGCAACTTGTGTGATCCACTTCAGTTTCCCTTCTCTGGGAGTCTTTGCCCAGCGCCTACAGAGCATGAGTGACAACTTCTGTGCTAAGGTAGAGGTTTGAGAAAACTTCTAGTGGCTTAATACCACCTTGGATTATTAGTGTTAGATACATAAAATCTTTCAAAAATATTTTTTATTACTTCTAGGATTCTTCTGTAGATAGGGAACCTACAAAGGCCAAGTCAGTCAATTTGCTGACAGAGGAAAGTGCCTGTTATGCACCTGGGATTCTGGATTATTTGAAACATGCAGAAGCTGAAATTCCTCAAGAACTTTGTGATTTGACTGCCAGGATCTTGGAATCTGAAGAAGACAAAAAATTTTCTAGGCCCCTGTGTGCATCTCTTAAAGCATTTGGGATTTGCAAGTAAGGGAATGTCAAGTTTTTGTACCCTGAATGATGACTGCTGATGATCCTGGATGAATGTTCCTGTTGGATGCTTTTGTGTGAAATAGGTTTTGCTTTTTTTTTCCTCTTGCAGTCACATAAAAACAGATGTTTTTTTTAAAAGCTTATCTTTTTTAATGTAGGAATAGAGCAGCTTGTCCAGATCGTCATCAAATCAACGTATCAATAGACATGACCCAGAATATCCCAAATGAAATAAAAACACCTGAAAGTGTGACAGTAAGTTACAGTTTTCCTTGGGTTTGGTACCAAGAGGAAAGGTGTTAAGCAGCTATTTAGCATGTACTTCTTTTTTTTATGTTCCACTAATCCTACTGCAGTATGTACACTGCTTGTCTTGGCTATTTGTTACTTCTTAGCTTTTTTGCTTTCTCCCTTGCCTAAATAATTGTCCCAGATTTTCCTTGTGTCCTTACCTTGAACTGAAATTGTTCTGCAGGTGATTGTGAGTTTACCTCAGATTTTTTTTTTCTGATCTCAAGAGTCACATTCCATGGGGAAAGGATTTGTGTTCTGTTTATTCTTTCCCTTTATAAACTGAGACCTTATACCAAAATTAACAAAGATGAAGGTTTTTAGAAACTTCAATCATACCTCTTGTAGAGGAAACACAAAGTAGCCTTTGGGAGTGAAGTTGAAGTGGAAGGTAATGGATGTGTTGTTGGCAGCAAGGATTTTTTTTTTCTTAGCTGATAAATTCACTCAAACTTGATGAAAACTGGGTGTTTTCAAGCCTTGGAATTTGAAACTTGTATTTTCATTTGCAGTATCTGCAGGAAATGGGATATAGCTTCTCTCTTCTGGATAGAACAGTTATTTTCTGCTAAGATGTCAGTGCTTTGGAAAACTGTTTTGCTTCACAGTGCTATTCTAGTTGGTGGTTCTTCACCGGGTCCCTTTACAAACTCTACTTGAGGTGTTCTCACAGTAGCAGTTGTGGCTGCTTCCATTTCCTCATTCAGTTCTGGTGGCTGAGGCACCAGAGTCTGGGTGTCTGTCTCAAAATTGGGTTATCCTTTGGGTCAGCAGTCACTTCCATTTTCTTTGGAGCCTGGTGTAATGTGTCCTTCCTTTAAGAACCTTGGGTCACCTTTTGCTTTTTTTATGATTTCTGTTAAGTGGGAACTGCCTTCCTTTCTGTCTGGCCTCACACACCCAACTGGATCTCAGCACTCCTGCCTGTCATGGCCCTTTGGAGGGAGTCACCCAGTATTTTGTGTAGGTGCTGACAGCTGTATATTTGTAGTCTTCCATTCAAGTCACTTTAGTGCAAAAGGAGCGGTCAGTGCTTTTAAACCTCCCTGTAAGGCTGGGCAGCACATTAGAGTTGAGCTGGAATGATGTGGAATGCCCTAGTGGTGAGTAGCCTGAAGTTCACTGAAGTGGAACACCAACAGCTGAGACCTACCAGTTCTTGATCCATGGATTTGTCCACTGCTGACTGAGCTACAGGCAGTTAGGATTAAAAATAAGAGTCACTCGTCTTCTGACACTTATGTGTACAGCGGCATCTGGCACCATTTTAAGCTGGAAAGAGGTAGGTGATCTTGGCTATAAAGACATTCCATTAGTCCAGCCCTCCTTTCTGCTAATGCATCTGACCCTTTCAGATACTTCCTCTCCACGTTGTGCATGCAACAAACTACTTTGGTCGAATAGTTGATAAACAAAAGGACAAATACACAGCTCTTCATGAGGAAATGAAGACTTATTTTAAGATACCAACAAACAGAATTGGTGTTGACACTGTGGAGAAGTCAGCATTTTATGGGTTAGCCGAGGGAGCCCTTTGCCACAGGTATAATTTTGTTGGCTTTTTATTTTATTCATGTGCACATTTGTATATAAAGCTTTTTAAAATTTTGACTCTTAGGTAAAAAAGAGACTAACCCACTCTCAAAAGCAGCAAAAAATCACTGCTGTTCAAGCCATGCATTTAAAAAGTTCTCACATACTCTTTGCTGAATGGCAGACAGGATGATTGCCCACACACAGAGTTACAGAGTGTGCTTTGAAAATACCATTTTAAAAATGAGAGCAGATTAAAAAACCCTTTTACAACTGCCTACGTGAATAACAACTCTGTATTTCTTTTACATGAAGGGTTCAGGTGGTAGACATTCCAGATAAAGGGGAAGAAAATTCTGTCTATAAGGTCATAATTAAGTATGTGGATGAAGGAAGAACAAGTCAAGTCAATAGTGATCAGCTGCTTCAATTACCTGAAGAGTTTCAATGTCTGCCTCCTCAGGCTGTGGAATTTGTACTTTGTGGAGTGAAACCCATTGATAATGAAATGGAGTGGAACCCAAAGGTAATACTGAGCAGGTTTTCCATGGTGTCTCCTTTATGTTCTTTACCTTCTCTGTGTGTTACTTTCTACAGGAAAAGAGTTACAAACTGTAAACTTAGGTACCATATGTTATTACTCATTAGTTATTTACTATTGTTACTGCTATTGGGCCAGATTCCAAGAAGACTGTTTTCATTTTTGTTTTCCTACAAAATAATACAGTGAAATTCATGGGATTTTCTTCTCTACAATTTAAATGGCTTCTTCCAGAAAAGATTGCGGCTACTTTTGAATCTGGGGCAGGAAGAGCAGAGGGGTGGCCTCTCTAAATTTGTGATTGAGTGTTCTTTCCTTAAGGAAGCTCCTTCCTTAAAGGCTAATACTATTCTAACCTACAGTTAATTTGGAGTATTTCACCAATTTACTGAAAACTGTGTTTATTGAATACCCTCTTCCTTGTTAAGTTCAGAAGATTGTTTCATTATAGTTAGTTTTAAAGTATCTGTAAAGCTGTGTTGATATCCATACATCTCAAGTTCAGTGACAACTTGTGTTTTCCTAGGTGACTGATCACATTCATCACAAAATTAAAGGAAAACCACATCTTGCAAAAGTTGTCCACGTTTTGGGAGCAACAGCTTGGGTTGACCCAGTGGTAGGTATAGAGTAACAGCACTATGAAATCTTCATATCTTAACTCCTTTATAACAAGAGCACCTGTTCTCTCTCCTTACGTCTCTTCCTGTAGTGATTTTATCCTGTGTGATACCCTAATTTTCTGTGATGGTATCTGAGCACTGGAACAGGTTACTCAGGGGCTGTAGAGTATCCATCCTTGGTGCTTAGAAATAATCTGGACATGGTCCAAGACTATTCTACAAAGTTAGCAACAAAAGTATATTTTGGAAGTACTAGTTTTCAGGAGTGTGTGTTGTAAATTCAGTTCCGCAGTTCTTCACATGTTCCTGTGGAAGAATGAAATGTGAATCCTCCAAGATGGATTGTTGATATCCAAGAGCTCTTGAACTAGGCTTGATTTATTCTGTTTATATTCCTAAATGTGCTGTTTCTTACAGCTCTTCCACTACTTTCTGCAAATTAAAAAATACTGAAGCTTTTCTCCTTCAGTTTCTTGATCAGAATAAGAGGAGTGGCTGCTCTTACTGGATTTTTCATGTTTTACAGTTTCACATGCATTAATATCCAACAGACTTCCAGGTCTTTTGGAGTGACTCAGCTGAAAAACTGAGTGGAAAAAGAAAATGATCTGCAAGTCATTCTCTTTAGCAGCTTCTGTTTCTGTATGGTGTATCTCAACCTTTCACCAATTTCTAGTCTTTGGTTTTTCTTCAGAATTTTTCTTACCATGTCTCCCACCCTCCTTTCCCCAACAGTTATTCTGTCTATGTGATGTGTATTTTTCCTGTCACTTATGATCAGGGCTGGGGCTGCTTACTTCATTGCCCTCCTAGTTCTGTGAGACAGGACAAACTGCCAGTTACTTGAGCGTTATCACAATGGAAAAGAGGGTGATACTTGGAAAACAGTTAAACATGGGTAGGTTCCTGTTTGAAAATCAGAGAAGACAGATTACTTACAAGTATAAGTCAGTGGGATACACTTAAAATTTGACTTAAAGAACAGCTTTGAGTTGAAGCAAGATCATTTAAGAACTGCAGTTTCCATTTATTTGCTGTGTCATTCAAGGTCAGCGTTACCAGGTTTTCTGCAATGAAGGTGTGGGTCAGTGAGTACAACGTTCAGTCAGAGATTTTGTCCACGGGGCTGGGAATTGAAAATCCTGGACATCTAGCAGAAATTCAGAAGCTGTGCAGACACATGGAAGTACCAGATTGTGGAGAGAACTTGGAGCATTTGTGAGTATTAACAGATTTTTTCCCGGCATGTTTTTTTTAAGGAAAAATACTATCTAATTTTAACTGAACACTCTTGTTAGTAATATTACTTTATTTAAACCCAGTGTGTCTGTGATATGTCTGCTTCCTTTTAACTATTTTTTAGCCACATAACTACAAGGGGAAAAAAAATCCAATTCTAGAAAATGTTAAACTAAAATTTGATGCAGACAGACAAGATAATAATAAAAATCTGGAGTCTGAATTCAGATTCTGTTAAAATTTACTATGGTCAGTGGCTGGTTCGAATGCTTACAAGTCAGTATCTAGTATGAGTGAGAGCAGTAGAGCATGTTGTTTGTGTGTTCAACTGCAGAGTTCAAGCTGGAAAATGTACCCAGTTTCAAAATTATTAGAGCTGTATATTAAAGGAGTATAGCTGCATAGTGGGTTTTGCAGAAGCAGCACTCAACTTTTTCCTTGCCCCATAAACTTCTAGAACTGAGAAAACTGTGTGGTGGGGAGGCACAACTCACTGTGTTGTGTTGCAGATCCTTAGACCCTTGATACAAAATGCTTATGAGCAAGACATCAGTAGCCTTCTTGATCTGGCTCCCTGCATGGCCCCTGGTCCAGGAGTGTCTTAAGAGCCTTAATGTTCTGTTTGGAAAGCCATAATTAAAAATTAATTTCAATACTTCTGTCTGAGCAACCAATATTTTTAAAGTACCTACAAGGAAGAGAGAAATCTCAAATACTTCTTCCAGAGTAGCTACTGTTTAGTAAACAAAGAAGGATCCCTGCAATCCCAGCATAGGCTGTGCTTAGGATTGGTCGAGTTCATTAAAGCTGTTGTTTCTGTGATTTCCCCAGTCAGCAGTAAGAGAAAGGCTGACACCCTCTGTACTCCATTCCATCTTGGATTGAGGCTGCTGTATTCCTGTCCTAGAACTGTGCTGTGACCTGACAAAAGGATTTGGCTTTTCCCATGTTCAAACTTTGGTGTATGAGAACAGTGTTTGCACTGTTGATGCTCAGAAGAAGCATCAGAGGACTCTGAGGCTGTGAGGTTTGTTCTACCTCAGACACAACTTTCTGCATTTACTACTTCCTTCATGCAATTACTGAACAGCAAAGGAAGATTGAGAACCTCCGCATGGTTACCAAAGCACGTCAGAAACCAGACAGCAATGTCATGGTGCTGTGTGCCAAAGGTCCATCTCAGATATCTGTAGTGTAACTGCTTGGATCACTCTTGGAGATTAACTAAGCCTGACACTGCTGTTGAAATGTTCAGGACTCAGTTCAGGCTTCATTAGTAAGGTACAGGTGAAAAAAGGAGGACTCAGCTGCTCTAAGGTGAAGTAGACTAGTTATCGTTTCTGGGTTTTCTTGTAAAAATTTTTTTTTCCTGTGTCCAGAAGCATTAAGGAAGACATAGCTGGTCTAGAGAAGGCATCCAAACCACAGGAAATGTTGATACAAGAAAATTATGCTGAAAACTGTAATACATCTGGGAGCAGACCATGTGGTAAATTAAACCTTCTCATAATTTCCATAAGTTTTTGAACTTGAATTCAAGTTATGTGTTTCAATATCAATCCAAACCCTATTGTGGCAGATGCAGGCTGCTCTTGGTACAGTGAGTAGCACCATATACCTGATGTTTGCAATAAAGCTCAGCTGCCTTAGAGTGAGCAGCTGGGAGATGCTGTGAGAGTGATTTATTAATACACCTGTATGGCTGCTTGGGAAATGCTCTGCCCTGTTAAGACTCTTAGTGCTTTGGCTCTGAATAGAACAGGAAGTCTCTGGTGTAGAGAGGACAAAAGCTGTGTCTGAGGTCACAGGGTTTAAGGGAGTTGAAATACAAGCTTAACTAACAGGGTCATTCTCTGGGAGGTTAATTTTTTTCCTGAGATTTGGGGTAACAGAAAATGGCTTTTTCCACTCCCCATCTCTTCTTAATACTACATCCTTGAGATTAGATTCAGTAGAGGCTTAGAAGGGTTTAGGCATAGAGGTACAGAGAGATTACCTGCCAGCAGCTGACACATGAGTTTGGACAGTGAAAATTGAGTGATGAAAACATTAAGCAGACAAAAGTCAAATAAAATCCTGGAGTACTTACTACAGAAGGCATTTTTTCCCTGGTATAGTAGAGTCACACTAATGCCATATTTCAGGCTGTGATGGTGACAACCAGTGTTAGTTGTTTCATCACTGAAACTGCCTATCAGTTCCCAAGATGGCATTTTCTAGGTTTCAAATAAATAATGTCTTGAAACTAGAAAAAAAAAACATACCCAACCTGGAAAACTGTATGTTTGCTGATTTGTGTTGGGTTTTTTTTTTAATTATACCAGTTACAATACTCTTGTTTGTTCAAATTTTCAGTTAATTATTAACTTGATGAGATCTTTCAGGATAGGAAGTACTTGCTAGCAACTTTTATGATTGTACTGGGATATTCTGGAAACACCCATTTTTATAGCACAGGTATACAAGATGTTTCTGGATGTTGTCTTTTTAGATGATGTAGCACAAAAAAAGGAAGCAGAAGATACTATGCTGCATCAGCGTAAATGGTAAGAAAATGGAGAGTGATTTGTTCCCATCTTGCTTTTATGTGAACTGCCAGACAGAATTGTGGTCAGCTGCAAAGTTTGTCTGTCAGAGATTGGTCTTGCTAGCACATACCCCACAGTATTTGCTGCAGAACAGATTAGAAAACTGTTCAATATGCTGCAAGAACCACAGTTAACTTTTCCTTTGATATTTCAAGATTAGACTGTGATGGCACCTTGAAATGAGTAAATGTGATTCTTATGCATGAAAAAGTCAATGGAGTGTTTCCCAGTGTTTCTACTGGAACTTGTAGATGTGCTCCTCCAAAGACTTGAGACTGTGGTGTTGTTGAAGGAAGCTTGACAGGTGCCCTGTCACCTCCTTCCCTGGCACTGCTGCTGGTGTCAGTGCCCCTGCAGATGGGAGCACCTGGCTGAGTGTGTAGGACTTCATAGGAAAACCCTGGCTGTATGAGAGACAGCCTAGTTAAACCTCAGTGGCTTTCTGTTTTGGAAAATACACCTTTAAATTATCGTCCTTTCAGCTGTCATCCAGAAATAAAGTGGTTTCAAGATAACGAGACTGTTACCCTGAAGGTGAAAATACTGAATGCAGGTGACACTGAATGCAAGTTCTCTGAAGAGAAGGTGGTTTTCAGGTAGGTTTAAGAAACCAAAGTATAACCAGCAGAGCATTTGATGGTCAGTTTGCATTTAATATTTTTTAAGTTTTATATTTCAGGGCTAACTCAGGAGACAAAATTTATTTGGCTGACCTGGTGCTGCAACAACCAATACTTGCAGAAAAGTCCACGTATATTATTAAGGATAGAGAGGCTGTGATTGTTTTGACTAAAGAAAAGCCAGGAGCATGGTCCAAATTACTTAAGAACAAGGTGAAGTGTAATTAATTTGAAGTTACTGGATGTTTTGTACAGTGATCTGTGCATCAGAGTAGGTATTTAAAGCATTCTTCTTTGTCAGCAGAACATTCACGTTTCTTTAGATTTTGAACACTACTGGAAAGAGTCTGATGATGAAAGCCCTTTTCCATTTGGTAAGGACTGAATGGCTCTATGTTGATAATTTTTGCATCAGCTTTCTCTGAAATCAGAGATGACACTTGACAGGTTGCTCAGATTCTGTGGAAAGAGATGAGAGGACCTCTAACAGCAAACTAGAGGTAGCAGAGCATTTTTCTATCAGAATAACACAAGAAAAAGTAGTTTTGAGCGTCTCAGTCTAGTTTGTAGTCTAAAGTGGATGGGTTTGCTGGTTTGGGTTACTTAAAACTGCCATGTATTTGTTCTGAACTCCATTTTTTCTTGGTTTATAAATGTTAAACTTTGATATTACTTGTAGGTGTTGGAAAACTGAATTTCCCAGCTGCAGGAACTGAGGAATGGTTTGACTCAGAATCTGACACTGACACAGAAAGCGATTAATAGTGAGGAGAAATTCCTTTTTCCACTGATCGGAATAATATTACTGTTAATTGCTAATTACATAATTAATAAATAATTGTTCATGTAGTGGTCGCTTGTTGATGTAATGGTTGAATCACAGTATCACAGTATTAATAAGGTTGGAAAAGACCTTTGAGATGGAGTCCAACCTATAATCATCACCAACCCGTCATCTAAATTGTGACACCAAGTGCCTCATCCAGTCTTCTCTTAAATGCCTAGAGGGTCGGTGACTCCACCACCTCCCCAGGCAGCCCATTCCAATTGTGAGTCACCCTTCCAGTGAAAAATTTTTTTCCTAATACCGAGCCTAAACCTCCCTGACGGGGCTTGAGACTGTGTTCTCTCGTTCTGTCACTGGTTGCCTGAGGGAAGAGACCAACTCCTGTGTGACTACAACCTCATTGCTTCCTGGAGCTCCCTGAAAGAAGGTCTCCCCTGAGCCTCTTTTCCAGGCTAAACAACCCCAGCTCCCTCAGTCATTCCCCATAGAGCTTGTGCTCCAGTCCTTTTATCATCCTCACTGCCAACCCAGCTCCTTAAACTCCTTTTTAATAACCCTACAGAGGCTACAGACAATTATTGCTAATCCTTTGTTTCCCATCTTGACTGAGCAGCTGATGTTTCTGGTGGTTCCCCCTTCTGCCATGAGGGAGCTGCTGGTAGGCTCAAGGCTTGGCTCAGGAGCTGGTTCTCAGGCTGGAGGATGGAGTGCTGGGAATGCTCTCCCTGCCTGTCACGGAGCCAGTGCCACACCTTGCCTCTGGGCTGGCACTGCAGCTGTGAGCGCCGCGGTGCCATTCCCGATCTGGGCGAGACCCACTGCGTGCATCCCCATCTCACCAGAGCCACCAACAAAGTCCCTCTGGACACAGGGCAAGGCTTCCCTCTCCAAAGCTGGGGAGTGCAGTGCTAGCAGATGGGTGGTGGTGATGTCATGGCAGCCACTGTGACATCAGCAGGGACAGTATTTAAGGGATACTGGGTGGCAGTGTGACTCGCAGAAGTGAGGAGAGGGCTGTGGAGGAAGGAGCTTGTCCTGGGCTGTGCAGGAGGAGAGTAGTTGCAGTGGCTTTGGGGCTGCATACGCTTCCCCTGTTCCCTCGGGGTTGGTAGAGGAGACCAAAGCCCGGCACTGCTGGGGTAGAGGCGTTCCAAGTGCTCGCCATCAGCCTGTTCCATTTCCCAATGGAGCACTACAGCCTCAGCTTTGAGGGCTCCTACAGCACCGTGGCCCTCAAGAGGGACAACTCCCGGTTTGGTCCTATACAGACCCGGCACCTCTTACAGAAGGAACGGTGGGCGAAAAAGCCCTACAGTCATCCCAGACTCCACTGCAGGACCAGCCGTGTGCCAGTTCCTCACCCAGAACAATAAAGTCTTTGCTGGTGTGCACCGGGCCATCCCATGTTCTCTTGTCAGCCATCCTCTGCTTTTCTCCAGGGCACTCATGGGACTGGACAATGCACTGCTACTGAATGCAATGCCTGGGAAAGGAAACTGGCAGACTTTCCAGAACATTCTATTCTAATCACCTTCTCAACATTTCAGTAGAATTACCCAATTCATATGGTAATTATTTCCTTCTAATCAGTGTTTCATCCGTAACCTTGCCTATTCACTCCTACTTGCCAGGAAAGCCAAATGAGGTTATTGGGGGCATCTGTCTTTCATGATACTAAGAACAGATGAATCATGCTGGCATCATATTAACAAAAAGATTTTTTTCATTAATACTTGTAAATATTTTGTCAAAGGTTTCAGTGTGCTTAATGTATTCCTTAATAAACAGTTATTACCTGGACCAGCCAACCCATAAATTGCTTATAGTTACAAAAGCTCTTCTGTTGTGCTTAAAATGTTTCTCAACCTTCAGAAAACCAAGGGGCATCTACTATCCTGAACAAAATGCTGGCTGTCTGGTCTTGTGGAAGTGGAATATTTTGTGTATCACTGCTGTAATGTGTTTCATATGAGTTTATTAATACTATTTAATAACTAGTCATTATTAATATTAACATTTTTATTTTGATGATTTGGTCATCCGCATAGGATTGCTTTTTTGAAAGGAGAGAGACCATTTTCCAGGGTAATGCAATTGTAAAAAAGTACCCTTTTTGAATCCTCAAGAAAAGTACTAGGAAAGAATGGCCTTCAAATGGATGCATAAGCTGTCAAAAATGCTACAATTAAATACCAGTAATTGCAAATTTATTGCATAATTTAAGAAAATCTTGCACATTTAAAAGAAGAATTAGCCCCCAAGCAGCAATATATTTAAATATTTAAATGAAATTCCTATACACAAGAGAGAAACTTCTATTTATGACATGAAGGCAAATGTCTGTTATGAGGTTTAAGAACAGCAAAAAGCAACCAGCGCATTTTACTTCATTTTCAAATGTCATGTGTTAAATTGGGAAAATCTGCACGTGGCCAATTGAGCTGTGGTTTGGCCTCACTCTTCTGTGCCACTTGTGCTGCCTTCCCCATGGGGAGAGGTGAGTGAGCAGGAATGTTGTGCCCAGAAGGGGCATCCTTCCTCCCTCCCTGTCCTTTCAGGCAATGACTGAATGATAAAGCCTGTCTGATGCTCCAGGAGAGAAGGATTACTAAGGCTTTACACAGTAGAGTTGTGATCTAGTCCCAGGTTGGTTTCTTCTATTGGAATGTTGCAAATGACATATTTAACCATAATTGAAACGTTTAGAAGCAACGATGTCTAGACTGATGTTTTAAAACAGCTACTCCCTCATTTTCTAGCAGTATATCACTGAACGTGCATGCAGCTTAAAAATTAACATCAGGTTTTTCTGTTTCATTCAGCATTTTTAATCCATGGGTAAAACTCTTGGCCACAGAGTCCTCCTACTAAACTCTATAAGGATGATGGCTGTTTTTCACATAATCCCAAAGTTCTTAAGCTCTGGAATTGAGAGCATCCTATGCCTTATATTGGCAATACAACAATCAGCAATCTTTTGCAAATAAGTAAAGAAATAGGAGGTGAAATCCAGCAACTCAAACATCCAGTTGAAATAATATGCTAAAATATCATACAGTGTGAGTCAAAACATAATATATATCCCTGTACATAATGAAAGCATTAATATTTTTAGCATCTGAATAGAAAATAAATTAACAGAAAAACTGTGTTTCAGGAAAGAGTGAGTACAATGCAGGAGATGGATAGTTTTAACTCGCCACTCTTTAAGTGGGAGGGGTTACTAAACAAAACTGCATGTTAATAACCTGAAACATGGTCATGGTCTTTTATACATGTAATTATGGGATCAGAAATTCACAAATGTATCTCTTGGCAGTACGACAGACTTCATCCACCCACTTGCCTTGTGATGAGAGTGAAAAAAAGACACAATTTTCACGCTTCCCCCCATTTGGCTGGGCACGATCCCAGTTGAAGTACTGGAGAACCATGCCATTGACGTCAACAAACTTCCCTTCGTTTACCATGTCAGTGACCCCCAGCCAAAACTCAGATGCTCTGGGCATACTTTTCTTGCCATAATCTCGAAGAGTGTTTGTTTCCTCATTACTCCTTGGGATGGCCAAAGTCCCTCCTTTGGCTATGCAGTCTTCATTGGCTTCATGGAAGTGTTTGGTGCCTTCTGACATGAGGTAGCACTTTTTATGGGCCTTTGTCCCACGAAGACACACTGTGAATAGAAATGAGTTTGCACATTCAGTACAAGTATGGGTTAGAGCTTTCAATAATTCCATCTGCAGAAGAGTACGTATATTCACTTTGTTATGTGTTAATTTCTTTCCAGCAAAGACTCTCCCATCAAACTAAATTCAAATGGGGTAAGGTGACTGAAATCTATGTAAGTTAAATCTTTATATATAAAATGCTTTTAGGGAGGGCACCCTTATTGCTGAGCTTGCAGGACAATCTGAACCGAATCTTCTAAACTTTTGCATTTATAAATCTGTTTGCTTTTGTTTCTGCTGGGGAAGTTTTGATGTAAAGTCCAAATGCACTAAAATGTTAATTTGGCATATACTCAGTAACTGCAATTGTCTTGCATAGCTGTTGCTAGAGTCCTTCCAGCCCAGAGTCTGTGAGGGAGTCTTTAATCTTTGCTTACCAGCTCTCCTAATGTAGATATGTGAAAAACTGATTATCCTAAGGAAAATACTCAGAGCAAGAGGAACCTCCTCGATGGAGTGTTCCTTCTGAGGTGAGGAAGGTAGCAAAGGTCTTGAATAAACTCCTGTGACAATGATTTTTAGAATACTGATGTGACTACTTGCAGATTATTTCATTTAAACTCATCTTGTATTTATGAACATCTTCTGTCCTTATGTCTTCTGTAATCTGTTTCTAGTTCCTGTCGTCTGTTCTTGTAGGAAAGCTACATATCAACAGGATATGGAAATCCACTTTGGACCATATCCTTCCTATCAGCTTTTTAGTATTTCCAGTTGCAGTATTTACTTCTGCATTTTCATGGTCATCATTTTATATCAGGGCTTAACCTTAAAATTTTAACCCTCCCACCTGCTAATGGCCAAAGAAGAGTAATAAACATATTTGTTACAAGTGAAATGCTTTAACAAATTTATATTCATGGGAAAGATCAGAGAGTCTTTATCTACTTCAGGAATGCTGCAGCAATGATAAAGACTGGCTGTCTTTAGGGAGAAAATATGTGCTGCAAAATGGTGTGTGGCAGCATTTCACATTTCATGCTATGTAGAAAGGTCACCTAGGCAATTCAAGCAAAAGAATAAATCAGATTTTTGTGTCTTGGAAATGTCCATAAACTAAAACAGCAGCTCCTTTTTCAGTTGTCATAAGGACATTAACAAACACAGTCAGAGCTAAGGGCATGAGAGGTCTCGTTTTGCCAGATTTGGAATCCAGTTGAACAGTGTCAGTTATGAATTTAGAATAAAGCTCAAAATAAGTTTTGAGGATGGAAAATCTCTCAGCTTTGGTTTCATTTCTAAGCCACTGCATGCTTACTCTCAAGCTTCTTCTGGAAGCAACACAAGAATTACTTTCAAACAAGAGTTACTTGTCTAGCACAGACTCCCTCTTTTAAGAAACTTCTAAAGCCTTCTTATAAGACATTTGAAATAAAAATACTTTGTAAAGCTCAAAAAGCTCTATGCAACCTGAGACATAAAACTGGACAACCCAGATATTACCATCCCTAAGGAAAATACATGTTTCATGGGAATGATGTAATTTCCTCTATAGTGTCGTCTTGTACGTGTTTAAATGCCAAGTTCTATGTCAACAGCTGTTGAAAAAGCACAACTGTCTAGTAGGTGCATGTGTATTTACCCTTTTTAATTTGTTTGGAAATTTCCATCTGGTTATTTAAATACTTAAAAGACTCTCCACATTGGTGCAGGGTATTTCTGAACTCACTGTGAATATAACTTTGAAGATTTATGGCAGCATTCACATTTGAATGCTGCAAACTGCGCATTTGAAATGGGCTCAGTACTTCTGGCTTCCTTTTGGGGGTATTCTCAGTCTTTTCCATTCGTGTTCTGACTTGCTAGTTAGCCCATGTTCATATCAAAGCTGGGAACTTCATTCTCTGACCGTACAAACTCTCAAACCCGGAAACCCTCACTGTGTTGCCTTTGATGATACCAAAACTCACAGCTTAAAGCTGTGCATAGCAAAGGCAAAAGGAGTTCTTGCTCTTAGTTCTGAATCACCACTTGTTCACCATTGGTTAAGACTTGATTTTACTTGAATACTTTCGTATTTATCTCACCAGTACGGCTATGGCACACCGTGATCTTAAGGAGGTGTACTCCTCTGTCACAAAATCCCATGAAAGAGAGGGATGGGAGTGAGGGGTGGGAGGAGAGGCAGCGAGAACTTTGGGAATCCATTGACCAGTGTGAGCTGCTTTACCTGTCTGGAGTGCTTGCATTTCTTTCAGAGCATTTACTTCTCGCCACAATTTGTCAATCTGAGTCTTCAGGTCATCTTTTTCTTAAGCGAATATACAGAAATTAACAGATACACACACATGCAAAAATTAAAAAAATACATGTTAAAAACTGTGTCAAAATATCATGGGTTGCTGCATTGCTGAAATGTGTTTTGATTATTTTTGAAGATTTGTCCTTAATGAAAGCATTCCTGTAGGATCCCTATAAACAACAGGAGGAGCCCACCTTTACCTTTCATTTTCATAGTTCATCATGGACATTAATTATCCTAGTAACTGTTTGAAAACCATGGATTGTTGCAGGCTATACTGGATTGAGCTGTTATCTAATTTACAGAAAATGTCCCTTTTGAGCCTGTACACTCTGGTGTATAGATGTGCCATACAAACAGTAGCAGGACACAAGTTGTGTTTCGTCAAATAAATGGTATTTCTGTGAGTATGAAAGTTTCACACAACTCCTGTTTTAACAGTGAGGAACAACAAATAGAATCCAACTGGACAGTCTGAAGGCTGCAGTCAAGCTTGCTGAGCTGCAGTTTCCCCTTCCCAGAATTCTTCCTCTCTCCCTCAGTACAGAGAGGGCCTGGGGACCTGAGTCAAACAAATTCACTCTGAATCACTATTTTGTAGTACTTAAAAAAGCACCGAGAAGATGGTGGGACAAGAAAAGAAACTAATTTGCACATAATTCCATTTTCGTGTGTGTTCATTTCCTTTTTTATCTTTATAATATTCCACCACCACCAAGCAACCAGCAGGCATGATTCCATTGCACAAGATGACAATTTGATGGCAGAAGTCACCAGACCTTCCAGAAGCCACAGTAATGAACATGAGGAATAAATCAGCTGTTTCACATGTTACAGAACAAAACCACAGATCCTGCAGATCCATGTTACCTCCCCCAGTCCTCCAGATGCATCCTAGAAAGTTCATCCCAATATTCCCTGTTGCCTATGGGGATAATCCTCACTGTCCTTCATCCCTCCCTGCTTCCCCAGGGCAGGACTCCAGGTTCTCCAATCCGTGCTGGCACAAAAATATACAAGCAGCCTGTCGTCAGGATCCCGTGCTTAAAACCCTGGGGATTCCAAAGGAGAAGGCTGTATCTGTAACTGTGTGTAATCTTCCTGTACAATGGCTTTTCCAAAGTGGTTTTTTCATTACTTTACCTAGGAGTTCAAATATTTGCCACTAGTGTAACCTCCATCATACCCTCTTTTATTAGAAATAAGTCTTTAAATTAAACACACAGACACCTCCAAACAGTGTTCTCTGGGTTTTTATTTGCTCTGTAAGCTTTGCTGTGGGAATCAATCCTTTATCTTTTCCTGTTAATTCTCTTCCATTAGTTTAACTTGCCATTTCACGGTATTTTTCACACAAGAAGAGTAATATTAGAAGAAATTCTGTTAAAAATGGGAAAATGTTGCAAAAATCTGAACAAAAATCCATGGAGACAGAATATTTTATTCTGCATTTTTCCCCCCATATGCATCAATTTCCAATTTTTTATCTTGGTCAATGTAACTACTCCTCTCTGAGCTGTATTTTGAGTTCTAAATGATGTTGACATAGGTGAACAGCCATAACAAACAAATATATTTACAGCTGCTATACAGCTCTATTTCCATAACTCATACTGGCATCTTATTCTTGGCTTTGCTAACTCACATAAAAATGTTTTAAAGACAGATATAATATAGATTCAAATGTCCTTTGTTAATAAGCATTTGTATAATGTTAGTTTCTGGTTCATGCAGTGCTATTTAAAGTACACAGTAAATTTGCATAGTCTATAAGCTTCTGTCCCTCCTCCCAGTTAAGACCCAGTACCTTTCACTCTACGCTTGCTGTGCTTCCTGGCTTTGAATTTGGAAGCCTGGCTGATGGTCTGATCCAGCAGTAATAGGCTTATGAGCAGGAAAATCATAAGTCCAGTTTGTGCCATGTCTCTTTGAAAGACCTTAACAAGGAACTTCAAGAGATTCTCTTCAGCAGCTCTGAGAGCAAATCACACAGACTCATCTCAGTGGGGACTGCCTGAGGTCAGGTTTATAAAGTGTGGTGATAGGGTTGGCTGAACTCCTTGCTTACGAAATGTGTGTAATACTCAATCTGGCTGTAGCATAAGACACCCCCTTGTTCTCACATCCCATCTGAAATTCCTATTCCCACTGTGAGCCCAGCTGTACCAGCACTGAACAGTGCACTGACTGCCTCGCTCATAAGCGCCGTGTCTCCTGTTTTAACATTGAAGCCAAAATGTGAAGAAAATGAGATGGATGCTTAAAACCACCTGGTGCAATGCCAGCCTCGAGGGGCAGCCAAAAGATTTCTGCAACTGTCACAGGCCCAAGCTGGTTAAGTCATGACAGGGGTCATCAACTTACACTGAAACAAAATCTGAATGTCACTCCCTGAATAAATGCAGACACTATCCATATCCATATAGAAGGATATATATACATTAAGATCACATTATGTAAGGAGTCCATTAATTGTTTTATGAAGAATTAATAAATCCCTGATAGATATGACTGCATTTCTGATTAAGAACAGTCCATGCAATCAGCAGGGTCTAGTCATGGGAACAAAAGGTACTCGTGCAAAGGTTCCCAACTCTTGACTGTAGGGTCAGAGGAAGAGTGAAATATAAGATGCTTGAAGCAAAACAGTGTCTTTCTGTACTCTAAAGAGCTCTGCATTTTGTTTTCTTTCATTTGCCTTTGGGGTTTGTGGAGTTTTGTGGGGCTACCTTTAATTGGGATTGCCACAGGAAGTGGAACCTCTCAAATGAAATTGTCACAAAAATGTCCCCATCCATCACACTTCTCTTTCTTTTTTTTTTTCTTTTTTTCCTCAGTGAGAGAGGGTTTGTCTAAAGTGTTGGCACCAAAGCCATCACTGGGTGCTGGCATGTGCAGTTCATGCCCTTCAGAGCTGTTCTTCCAGACATCCCTTTACCATCTCTGCCTTGATTACTTCCCATAAATGCATCCTGATGAGATCAAACTTAATTCCAGTGGTCCTACTCCAAAATATTTAAGTATTAACATACATTTAGTAGGGACAACTCTGGATTTTTGCAGTTGCTCAGTCCTCAGTGCTATTACAGAGCAAGGCACACCTGAGACAGCTGTTATGGGTCCCATCCATCCAGAACTACCTAAAACATCACACAGAGCTGCACATTTCGGTCCATGGTAAATGAGGAAGGGGCTGGCTTTCCAACTAGCACACCAGGAACTGAACTGTGAGCTGGTGGAGACAAAAACAAGGAGCTTTGCAAGGGCCTAGTTCAAGATTTATTTTGTCATTTAGAACAAGCCCTAGGTTTAGGTTTGATCCATATTTTGTTCCAGTCATATTGGAGCAACAGTAGAAGTTAATTAAAGGCAGATGGCTGAGTCAGTAACTGCCTCCAGTTAGTTTTTCACTTGGTGCCTTCTCAGATCTTGTGGAATTGCACATGAAGCTGATCCTGAACCACTGCAGTTTACAACCTGACTAATTACACTAGTGTTAATTCTGGGTTACCTTGATAAGGGAGCTGTAAACCCCTGGAGATGTTTCGTGCGGAGCTTAACTGTCCCACAGGCTTTGAGGGAGGCAGGATCAGGAGATGGGGTCAACAAGCCTTTCACTGTGCATATTTAAAGTCTCAGTGTCAGAATGGATTCGTTCCTGCCCCAAGGAGCTTACCTTTGCTAACACAGGCTTCTTTTCTTTCTGTGAAGTGAGTCTGACAGAGAAAGACTTGTACTCTGCTGAGGCAGCACACAACTCACTGAAAAGGGAGGGATAAATAAAACAGATTTGGTATTCTGACAGTTCTTGGCCAAGAGTTTGAGGAAAAAACTGCCTTTTGGAGTATGCCATGTAATATACCTTTAAGAACAGTGTTGAAATTCTGTTTTGAAAGCTTCAATCCCCTTGTTCACTAGTCTCTCTGACCATTTTACCATCTTGCAAGTAGCTTAGTTGGACTTCACTCCTAAAAAAGTGAATCACAAAGCTGCCCTTGCAGCTGCTGGGATAGACCACAAGAATACAAGGGCTAGGATTCCTCTAGAGGACCTGAGAAATAGTTTTCATACTTATGACTAATCTACAGCAACTGAGGAAACAAGTTTAACTTCTCGTATATGGTGTGTGGGCAGGAGAGCCAAAAGTCAAAATGTGCTACTGACAAGACAGAGCCTCCCAGTGCTGCTGTGAGGAAGCAGGAAACTGAGCCACAGGAAGCCCAGAGCCTTCCTGCAGTGAGTACCTGGTCTGTGTATGGGCTTGAAACAAGCATTATAATGTCATTTAGAGGTAAAATTTTCTTTTACTAGAATAATTACAGTAATATAATACAGCTCAAGGAGTGAACACAATTATATATGGATAGAAATAATTTTTTCCTGGAACAAATTATTCCACTTTCCATGTGCTGTACAAATGTAAGTGTTCTCATAGCTTTCTAGCTCCTTCCAGACTAGGATGGAAGGATGCTTCTTTTATTACTCCAGTACAGTAGAACCTGTGCATACACACAAAATCATGGTTTCTTTTGAAGTGCTTAGTTCACTTCAAAACACTCTCGAATTGTTCTGTCTGATAAGAAACATCTTGCAAAAGCCATAGCTGCTGTACTGCACTGGCACCTGGGGTTTTGGCTCCCTCCTTCCCACCTCATTCCATTTGCTTTCAGACAACTGGACCATTCAGAGCAAAAGCATCCTTTGGTAAAAGGTTTATTTCAGTTTCTCCACAGAGACTCTCCAAGGTAAAAAGTCTGTTTCCTTCAGAGACAGTTCTACCTTTATGTGCTCCTGTAAACTGGCTCAGAAAAACTCTTCATTCAGCTGGTTTTTTTCCTCTCCATTCTCAGCCATTCCTGTGTTTGTGGAAAGAACATGCCATGGGGCAGAGTATGAGAAGTCAGCGTGAGATGAGCACTGCATGCTGGTCTGAGCTCCTGCAATAGGTCTGGCTTCAGAAGTACAACAGTACTTGTAAAATTATCTTTAACAAGATTTAATGTGTCATTCTGTTGGAAAGTGAAGTGCTCACACGTTGCCAGTAGATTGTCTGTGTTTTACAGAGACCTACAGTCCTCTTGTGCTTCAGAGCTAATTGTCCTGTGGGATGTTTGACAAAATGGGAAATGGATGAGCTGTATCTGCTACTGGAGTCAGAGCAAATGCTTGTTTTTTGCAGCATTTCAGTTGTGGAAAATTCAGCTCAGCTTCAGGATTTGGACAAAAAAGCCTTGCATGTGAGTAACTATTTGCCCCTTCTCCTCAGAGTACAAAGGGAAAATGAAAACTAATCAGAGCTGTTGCCAGGCTATAGAATTGCAAGTGGGGCAATCTAAGGAGCCAGTATGACTAACAAAAGTAGATCACATAAAGGTTAGTAAAAGGTTTGTCACTTCTGATACATCAGTTTTTACTACTATCTTTGGTGGTAAATGGAATCCACTGGTTTATTTTTATTTATTTCACTTTAATGTGGCAAATTTTTCAAACTCTGCTAGTCACAGATTATGTTGTGCCTGGAAAATTACTGTAAGGCTGGTTTCTTTGGCCTTAAAAAGTCTTGCAAAGTCTTTCTCAAGGATTTGGTCTCAGTCCTACCATGTATTAGGCAGGATTATGGCTGACATCCCAACACCAAAGTTATTTTGGGGAAACTGGACAAACAAACTGTGTTTAGGAAAGGGAAGGGCTAGCTTTATGGTATGTGAGGTTTTGTGAAACTTATTAATGGTATTTTGGGGTTTTGCCATCAGTTCAAGTTTTTTCCTGTCATGCTAATTCAGTGTTTTGACAGGAAATTTGCTGGGTGCAAGTGATCTGCTCTGTCTATTAGAATTAAAGGATGCTGCAGGCTTAGTGCAGAACCAGGCTGCTCACCAGTGACCTCCACTGAGTGTCACTGCATTTTGAAATGAGGGCATTCATGTCTTCAGATATGTGATGCTGTTCTCCCAGGCACACACCTCACTGTGGCCCTGACACTGGGACTAATCTATAAATTGGCTTCTCAAAGTGGTATTTCCCAGTTCCAAACTGAGCTGTTATTCCCTACAGATCTGGTGCTTTTCACTTCCCACCCTATAAATACAAGCTTCAAAAAAAGAAGAAATTGGAGATATGAATAATGTATGTGTGCTGAAAATTAATCAGGGAGGTATTTTGAGCTTCTGGAAGAACTGCTTTCTGTGTCTCTTGTTTTGGGGTTTTGTCACAAAAACACCTCACAGCTGGGTCTCAGCAAGCAGAGGTGAGGGGAAACAATTTGCAAGAGGCAGCAGAAAGACTTGCCTTACATCTATCACACATATTTAAGGAAAATATCATCATCTTGTCTATGTGACCAAACTATTTCACCTGTATTCCTTTCATTCTCCTGTAATGGCAGTAGATATGGATTATAAATTGTAAAGCAGAGAAAATACAGCTTATCAAAGTCAGAAGAGACTTGGAATTCAGAAAGGGTTCACCAAATCTACACAACACACTGTTAGGAAAGCCAAGGAGCTCTTCTTTTGGTTACCTGTCCAATGCACTCTGCACTGACATAGGTGTCTTCTTATGGTGCTCAGGGATGTCAAAGGCATCACAGAGTTGCCAAATAATTTTTACTTCAGCCCTTTAGCTACAAAATTAAGAAGGTGCCTGGTGTTTTTCCGACTGTCATTACCTATTTCCTTGGACAGGAAGGACCCCAAAGAAATGGGTGTTTATTTAAGACTTAAATGTTTTGCTGGCCATGTGAAATGTGCACAGAGAGCAAGCCATAATCCCCCTCAAAAAAGAGACCTTTTACAGATCAGCTGACTCTGGCATCTCTAAAGATAAGGGAGTTTAGGAGAAAATTTAAAGCAGTTTCTTTGCCATCCAGGTGCAAATAGAAGAGTTGAATGGGGTCTTTTAAAATGCATCTCCTGTGGACTTGGCAAAGTTTCCATGTTGGAAATTCCTGGCAGCAGCTCAGCTTGTTTAGCCCTTGGGATGTGAGTGAGAACGTATCTTTTCCTCTTTTGTAAACACAAATTACCTGTTGTGCTCTTTTTTCTTCTATAATGTATGCTGCCTTTTTTCCTTCCTGGAAATGACGTGAAAACATCCTAAACATTTAATTTCTTCCTTAAAGTATTTAATTTTTGATCATCATAGTCTCCCTAATATGAGCTTTTCCAGCTTCACATTAACATGATCTGAAGAGGTTCTGCTCATCCTTTTATGTGCCAGACAAAATGATTTGAGCAAAGCCTTGGTTTAGGCACTGTGAAACTCTCCAGACAGTCTGTTTTGCACATCCACATGTTGACAGCAGGTTTCCAACAGTCCCACTTTGCACACTGCCAGCAGGGCTGGGCAGAGGGGGGATTATATTTTGGCGTGAGCTGGTGTTTGTAGGATTTTCCTAAACAAGATGGAAAATCAGACTTTGTCAGAAGTGTGATCATGTCTGCCTTTACGGGCTGCACTTCAGCAAGAACTTGCAGGTTCTGCTTAAGGGCTGAGGGTCTCTGCTTTGCCAACCCAAAACTCGAGTATGTTTGGCCATATGTATGCCCTGTGAACTCCTCAGCTCCATGGCCCTTCTTCAGAGGAGCTCCCAGAAACACTCCTGGTGCTGCTGGTCCCACACAGACATGTGGCTGCCCACTGGCAAAAGATGCTTTGGTTGGACTTGATGATCTAAAAGGTCTTTTTCCATCCCTGGCTTGAGGCAAGAAGCCAAACCATGGCTCTGCTGTTCAGGGCTGTCACAGGATCTGCAAGCAGCTGACCCTGGCTCACTGTGTCTTAGAAGCAGCACTGCCCCCATGCACAGGCATAATCAGCTCCTGCACCAGGCCTCAGGCTTGGAAAACATGTGATGTGGTCCAAATAAACCATTGTTCTTTAACATGTAAAGGAATTTTTCAGCCTAGTCAGGAAGGAAAAATAGAACCGAAATGTAACTGCCTGGGAGACGTCTGCTTGTCTCTGCAGCCAAACTCAAGCAATGGGAATTAGCCCCAACTTGCTGGAGGCTGAGGAAGGGGCAGTTGGGGGTAGGAAAAATCCTGCACCAAGGCCCACCTCCATACACTGTGCATGTCCCTGAAGGAAGTGTAAACCACACATCAGCTACTGGATGATGCTCACACAGGGATGCTAAGAGGAGAAAGTAAAAAACTAACCTGTATCAGTGTAATTTTCAGTAATGGCCCATTATGTCCAGTCAGAAATAACATTTGTGTCTGGGAGGGCTGACCACTGTGGAAGGTCCATGGTGTACCATCCCCTCCCATCCAGCTCTCCTGCTCTTCACTGTGTGTGATCACAGATGAGTTATGTGCTGTTACTGTCAGATATCTTTGAAATGCCATTCCTGGTATTTTTCTGAACACAACATAGAACCCTGAGGGCTTTTTTGAAGTCCCATTTACTTTTCCCTGCAGAATTCTAGTTTGGCCAGAAAGAACCATGAGAAGGTAGCACAGTGTCCTCCTGCCCTATCAGCTGCTGTCCTTAAGGACCTGGAACCTCAATACATGTCAAGGGTGGGTGCTGCAGCCACACTGGTGGGGCTGCCAGTGAAGACTTACGTGTCTTTTCTGCTCTGTTCTGTAGCTTGTTTGTTGAAAGCACTTAAGCTATCCAGTATAAAGCCAGCTTGTTCATGTCTACATAAAATGCAGTCAGTCACTGCATAGTCTACAGTGCAGTGAGCTTGGCTAAGGTACAGGCAGTATTGAATGAGTAGATTAGTCCATTCCAGAAACTGCAGGGTGTTCCAACCCCTGCACTATATATTTGGGAGAACCCCAGAGTGCTGAAATGAAAAGCTGCAGGAATCAGTAAGAAGCTGGCTCTGCAGTTATACCTGAGAAGGTGCACCCATCCACATTTTAGGGAGATTTCATAAGCAGGGATTATGGCTCTGCACATGGCATCCTTCAGAAATGAACAAATTCATCCTGTAACAGTTTCTGAGCAATTTAGGCATTGTGTAAATATAAACTTCGATGAAATGTTCATTACTCTTTCTGTCATGCACATTCTTACTGCAGTTTATTCTTATTTCCAGCAGGTGTCTTCAGTACCCTAGGAATGCTCAGGAGAGCTCTGATTTTATATTGCTTATTCACGAAATTAAAAGAGAAAAACCAAGCTTGGCTCTTCTCTGGCTGCTTAATGCTCAGGGTAAATCCATCTTGTTGTAGAGCCTCATACCAGTGTTACCCAGCAAAGGATCAGGCTCAGCTGATCATACATTTTCTAGATGCTTCTGAGAAAAGCAACTGCAGACAGACACCCATCAGGCCAAGCTTGTCTGCACAACTGGGGTTTCAATGTTGTACAGGCATTGTACAGAGGAATGGGAGACAGTTTGTTGTGTTTTTTTTCAGTAGTGTTTCCTAAAATAATGCTATGGGCTATGGGATAAGTCAGCTTCAGATAACAAGGTGATTTAACAAGATGCATCCCCAGCTGTTCCATCCCACAGCACAAACCCTCAGCTCAAGTCTTGTGGCTGCACCTGGGATGTGGGGTTGTGACACAGAGAGGGAATGCTGCACTGGACTCGAAACACATGGGAGAAACAGCCCAGGAGTGTAACATGAGGGCCAACATAGCCCAAGCACTGCATCTCCCTTATTTAGCATCCCTCAACTCTGCCAGAGGAATCTCATTTTTCACGAACAGAAGAAGATGAGGAACAGTGGGAATTTGTGTCCCACTTTTTCATGACCAAGAGGCATTTTCAGTAAGTTATAATGCTACAGGCTGAATTTCTTAATTTCTGAAGGATGCTATGTCCAGAGTCATAATCCTTGCTTATGAAATCTCCCTAAAACGCAAAAGGGTGCAGCCTCTCAGGTATAACTGCAGCCACATGCCATGATTCCTCCCCTCTCACATGCACTGGGCAATCAAACAGTGCAGAGAGCTGCTTTTTATGGCTGTAGGAAGCCCTGTGCTCTCCCTTCCTTACCTGACTTCCTTATTACTAGGAGACCCTTAGCCTACAGAAATGGGTAAGGAGAAAGTTCCTGTCATTTAAATTCTCACTAAAGCCAACAGAGTTTTGCCAGCAGAATGCCAAGAGCCTCTGCTGCTTCTCTGATGACTAATGGCAGAACAGTCTGGGAACATCTCCTGATGGAGAAATGATTAGTGCCATGTTACCAAAGCTGGACATGTGCAAGTGAGCCACCAACATCTGAGTAGCACTAGATTTGAGATAGTGCAGCCTGTTGAGGTGGCCAGGCTGCTTCCAGGTAAGAGCTGGCAGGTGGGCACAGTGTCTCCTTCTGCTACAAGGACTTAGCTTGAGGCTCCATTGGCTCGAGGAGCTTGGCACTGCACACTGCTCCTTGGTGTAGATGCTTCCCAGGTTGTAAGCAAAGAATGGTCTCTATCAAGGCAGTCCCTTGACAAGGCATCTAAAGTGACCTGGAAATAAACAGGTCTTCTAAAGAAAGGCTGGCAAAATCACATCCCCAAAAAGGACCTGTAAGACACGTGCTTGCTTTGCATATCCAAGCTTTCTCTGCCCCCTGGCACTTGCTGCAAGAGCTTGGCTGGCCTTAGCACTGCCTCTGGCAGAGCTGAGGGCAGCAAGGACCCTGGAAAATCAGAAGCAGCAAATGCAGAGGAGCAGCATTCTCTCTGCAAGGATTTTCCATTTTATACTTCTTTTACTTGTACCAATGGCTCCAAGAAAACAGTATAAACCAATACTGCATCCTTAAGAAAGACGATTTGGTTTGTCAGTGTGTATTTTAACATGGAGAGTTGAGTAAGGATTTAAAAAATAATCCCGTGGGTTTTTTCCCCCACCAAGTAAGTTATAACAAGGACATAAATATTACTTGCTGAATTTTTAATGCTGCATCTATGATTAGATTCATTTAGAGGACCAATCAGCTTGATGCTGCCCCTATCAAAGACAGTGGGAGTAGACCTGTGAGATTCCAGTTTAAGATGAGCTTACCATCTTAATGGGAATAAGGAAGGAAGCTTGCAACAATTACCCTTCTATTTTCCTGTTTTGCTTGTTGATTAGCAAACAGAACACTGTAATGACTTTATGCATCACTGACATGTTGAACAAAACACAGATCAAAAATCTCATATGAATTACATTATGTGTGCTTTATTAAGTTAACCTACAACCCCAGGGAGTGTGCTGCAAGAAAGACAATATTGAAATGAGACTAACATTTAATATGAGAACTGGCAGGAGCAAGTGTCACACAGCATAGCCAGTGGCATCCAGCACATTTAGGTGAACAGACACAGATCAGTCATTCCACTGGGACCTTCGACAATTCCTTCTGTAAATCTGCCCTGTGCCTGTGCTGAGCCTGAGAACTGCCCCTCTCCAGTGCCACCCTGCACAAACACACCGTGATGTGCAGGTCCAGCATCCCTTGGCAATCAGAGTTCATAGTGACACTCATTCTTACAGCCCTGTGTGCAACATCATTTCCCAGCTGATCCTCAGATGGAGCAACTTTAGTTCTACTCACAAGGTGAGGATGGGCTAGAAGGGGTGGATCTGCAGCCTCCTCTAAATCCAAACACCACTTCCTGGCAAAAGGCTGGTTTTGGGGATCCAGGTTGCTCCTTTCCCTGTGAGGTCCTGCCAGAGGCAACTACTCAGATGAGCATGGAGAGAACGATCAGAGAAATAGTAGAAGATTCTTCTAGTGGCCACATTCAGTGTTGGTTCAGGCTCTGGGTTATCTGATGGGAAAACAAGGAAAATTTAGACTATTGTCTATATTGACTATATTTCTATGGGTCTTTGCTGACTGGGTCTCAGCTGAGGGCACTCAGAACACAATTCTGTTTATCTCCATTGCTTTGGAGCAGGTATGATTTGACACAGCTTTCAGCAATGGAGACAAAGCTTCCAGCTCAGCTGCTAAATTAATCAAGATTCCTTTGGTAAATGGAGAATTAAATGCCAGAGAACTGTAAGTCCTTAAACCAAATGGCAGTATTATGGGCATTGGACAAGTCAATGGATTAATTTCATTTTTCTTATCTACAGCAGAAATGGCTCAGGAACTCAAAGGGATGCTTTTATATAAGCAAAGATATACATGGACAGTTACAGGAGAATTGCTTTCATTTTTTTTTACAGTGGGAAAATATTCCTAATATGAAATGCAGACACTGGAAGGAAAAAAACATCAGCAGAAAAACAGAAAAATAATCTGCCAAATCAAAGTGATTTAGAAAAACACTTCAATTATCATCATCTCTCTTCTGTGCTAGCAACAAAAAAATGTTTTCTCCTAGAAGCCTCTGGAAAACATCACTGATCTAAGAGGGCCTCCAGGCACAGAATGCCTTTATCACCAGAAGACACCCCAGTCACCATTCAGCAAACTTCACATACCAGCTTTTACAAATACTTGGTTATTAGCTTATCACTGAAAGTAAAGAAACCCTTATCCTAAATAATGCACCCAGCACGTCTGCCATCTCACTGTTCCTCCCGGGCAGTGAAGGTGCTGTGTCATGTCCTGCTGCACGACACAGTGAGGCACAGCTATCCATGCCAGAAATGCATTTACACAGATTACCTGGTAGACGAGCACAAAAGGATTTGCACTGGACCCTGCAGCTTATCAGGAAGATGATGCTTGGCAGAGACACAGCTACTAACATAGCAGATTTCCAGCTCTGCAGTTGCAAAGGCAGAGCTGCTTCCAGCAGGGCTGCAGCGGCAGCAGGATGATGGACAGCAGCAGGACCTTAACCTGGGATGGACAGAGCCCTGGGTATGGCAGCAGGAAGGAGCATGGGTGGGCATGGGTGACCTATGTGCTCACAGCTGGAGCTCTAAGAGTGAGCCTGCCCCCAGAGAAAGGCTCACTTTCTATTTCCCAACCCATCAGCCCTCACAGTAAGAAATTTTTCCTTCAATATTTTTGCCAGTTCTTTCAGGCTAATTGTAACATCTCAGCCTGGTCACTGAGCAAGGGAAAAAAGCTTTTCCAGACAAATCAAAGTCCTCCTTATCTCAGAAGGAAAAGCAGCAGGTCCCCACCCCTCTAGCCTGCCCTCAGTCACAGACCCCCAAAACACAGCTCTCTGTCCCTTTCCATAGCTGGCAGCTGTTGGTCCTAAATGAACAAGTGCCAGTGGCATCTCTTAATTTAATCCCATGTAATCCTTGGCTGCCTAGTTGGTGTCTGTACCAAGCATTAAACGCTGGAGTTCAGAAGCTGAAAGGTTAGAGTCTTCCTTTGACTTTTTAGATGACGTTTTTGTTGAGAGAGTTTCAAAGCTTTTACCAACTGTGCAGACTGTTCCCTCCTAAATGAAAACTACATGATAGCAGGTGTAGGAGTATTTAAGAGGCAGGCCAATCACTATGAGGGCTGTTAATGCTTTTCTTTCCCTTTTTTTGTCATCTTGCCCAAAATGTCTGCATTTCCCTTATGTGAGTTTCCATCTGTGAAGGGCTAATATACCTGTGGTGAGTCCTCTTGGAGTTTGTCTGTCACTCTCTGTGGGGGATGAGAAAAGATATGACCCAGTATTCTTCAGAAGGTAAATATTCATTTTCCTGAAGTGCAACCAGAGAACAATGATGACTGAGTATTGCAGGGACTCTGAAACCCCTGCAGAGAAAGGCTGGGACCCCCATGTCAAACCTGGTGAGGGATGGGGACTGCTGAAGTATCTCCCAGGAGAACACTGACTTTAGCAACAGCACTGTGGGTGTCAGGCCCCCCTTATACAGTAAAAAGCAGCATCTTTCAAATCTTCTCTTTTCCAGCTCTGAACAGGCCTGGCTGCTGGGGTTGGAGCTGGTGCAGCTGCCCCATTTAACTCCTTGGAAAACATCCATGGCTCCCTACAGAGAGATGGGGGCCAAACTGAGCTCTGGCTACCAAACACCTTCCCTGAAGCGGGTGAGGTTTCCAGTGAGGCAGTAAAACCAGAGCAAGAGCAGCAAGCCCTGAGGATGCCCAGGAGTGTGACCCTCTGAGCAGTGACAGTAACACCAGTAACAAACCACCCCATGGCCTCCCTTCCAAACACAGGTCAATCAACAGATAACATGCTGCAAATCCTACTCAGATAACATGCTGCAAATCCTACTCAACTTGTTACTCTTGGCCAGAGAAATGTGATCTGTTTCTTTTCCTGCATTCATCCTCTAACTCTTCCTCATCTGCACTGTCTCCTGGCACATCCCAGTTCCTGCACAGCCCAGGGGAAGTGTTTGGCAGTAGTTGTCACAGACAGCAAAGATCAGGGCAATGGTTCAGAAACCCTCAGCATCTGCTGCAGAGGGAAGTGACAGCCAGGCCAGGTAAACACAGAAGTAATGGCTTGGGTATGGTCAGCCAGGTACCATCAATCAGCAGGACAGGACTGAGGAGATAAAATGACATTTACATTCATTCTTTAGCCTCTTCTCTCAGAAGAGAACATTGGGATGTTTGCCTAGCAGTTACAAATTACTCGGGAAAAAGGTGCTTTGATGCAGATAGCAATTAGAAAATGTTTTGGCTTTTTCTGCAGTGCAACGAAGCACTTGCTCACATCAAGGGACCTCGGGGAGAAACTTCCACACGGTTTTCCTGAAGCTGGGGGAGGAGGGTGTATATTTGCAATCAAGGCCGTATCACAACAATCTTTTTGACAAAATCCAATCATGAATTCACAGAAAATGACAGGGGAAGCACAAAATAGAGGATGAGGAACTAGGGGTGTTCAGGATCCTAGGTTGATTTTTCCATTTCATCAGGACAGGTGCCACACAGACAACCTGCTGCATCCCTGCTCTGTGTTAAAGTGTGTGACAGGGGAGTACAGACGGCCCAGGGGGAAAGCTGGTAAAGGCAGAGCTTTATTAGTAACCACTGAGAGTTTACAAAAGGCTATGGCTGTTTGCTTTTAGCCTCATCTGGCCCTGTGATTAGGGATGCACCGATCACTATGTGCTTATTAAGGTTTGAAAACAGAGGGCAGAAATTCACTCGGCTCATCTTCACACCCAGAAGCGTTAGTCTTTTGGAAGCAGATTCAGTAACTGCTGATGTGAGATCTTCCAGAGACACGACAAGGCTTGGCATGTGTCCTCCAAGACTGGAATGAACCAAAGCTAACACTTCCTCTGTTGGGATATTAAACTGAGGTTCATTGGATCATCTCTTCATATAGGGAGACCTTTAAAGCCATGTACTCAAGTACAGGCTGGAGGTGACCTGTAAGGGTTGGTAACCATAACCAGTTCTTTCACAGACACTGTGTACACCTCCTCACAGCCCTGAGTTAAGACTAAGGCCCAGGAGGGTGGGATGCAAGATCCAGTCACATCTTTCTGCTATTATCTGATTTGGTGGTGGCTGCCCTGGATTCTAATATAAGATTGTACCCTTAGAGCATCTTAATTTCTGAAGGAAGCTGTCTCTCCGAGGACAACTCGTGTGGCAGTCTTTCTCCCAGTGCAATCTGAGCTCTGAAATTTTGGAAACTAGTTTCTCTTCATATCGAAATCCACTTTCCTGAGCACTTAATGAATGGTGCTTAGACAATGTTTTGAATTCTTGACTGTGACATTCAACATTTTATATCCAAATTGTTAATGTTCTGTAAAGTAGCACACAGCCATTTTAATAACGTTGATGAAATCTGTAATAGAAAAAGTAAATTCTTTGTATATCCCATAGTGACCAAAATGGAAAAGAAGACCCCACGTTTTCCTCTTAACCAATTCCAAGTTAGTTCCTAATGTGACCATAATATCAGAATAAAATATAGAGGCTAAGGATAATGCTATGCTCAACATTTTATTTATATTTTTGTGTAAACATAATTTGCTTTGTAGGCACAATATAACAAAAGCTCTAAAGCAACAAATACAATTAAACAGTGTTTCAGTTCACTTCAATCAGGCTCAAGTTAAAGAGAAGCTTTCACAGTTCCTTTAAGGCAAATTGAGAAATAATTTGTTTCACTTGAAGAAACTATCCAATTGTCTCAGAGTTGTTTGAACAACACTGTCAGTAGTAAGCACAAACCTTCATTTCTGCTACAGTAAGACTTGGTCAGTGACAAGTCTTGGCTTCTCCAGTTTGTACAGCATGGTCTCCACCCCTCCAGGCGCAATACTACTGCTTGTGGTCTTCTAAAAGGTACTTAGGGCTTGTGGGCCAAATTCTGCTAGCACACATCCTGCTTCCAGAATGGATACCTGAAGAACTTCCATTCATTTCAGTAGTAACCTTCCTACATGCCATATTAATACCAGTAAAACACAGAGCAGAGTTTAGCTTGCTGATGGTCATCCTCAGCTGTGTTGCACTCAGGTAGCTCCAGAAGAACTCCCTTGTACTCACTGGAACCACCTGATGTTCTGCTGATCAGAGAACGGCCCTAAAACTGGTATGAATCAGCATGAAGAGTATTTTTGCCTTGCTAACAAAACCAGAAAGAACTAGCCAAAATTATTTGATTGTTGTCCCTGTGGTGTCTCTGGCCAGGACCAAGATCACTCATCTTTTTTTGTCTTCCAGGGTAATTTAAGTGTAGAGCCCACCAGACTGGGGTTTAGAACAGAAGAACGGGTTTGCTATTCTGCTTGCCCTACTAATTTAAGGCCTTGAGAATGCCACTTACTGCCAGCTCAAAGGTCACCAGCAATATTGCTCACTTTGGCGTCAAATCAAAATTCCTAGTTATGTTAAGGTCTGTTGCAGGACAACATCATTACACTAACTGCAAAACAAAATCGGGCATGTTTCCTACCACTGTCAGCTTATGAGTCATGAAAACTTAATGGCCTTTCTTAAAAGTTCCATTGGCAAGCCCAATAAATGGAAAACTGACACTGAATATATATTTTCTTCTGTGGATAAAGTCCCTGTTTGGCCCCAATATGGCACTGGATATGTAGGCAAGTCTAGCTTGAAAAGAAACTCAACTACAATATAGCTCTGCATCAACATCTAGAGAAAATGGAACTTCTGGTTTGACTAATATTTTGAAAGCTTTTTTTTTTTGGCATTTTTCTCACAGTTATTTCATCTTGTTGTTTTTTGTTTAACCCAAGGGAAACGCCTTCAGAACAAACCATCTGCACAATTATGTGGCATTAGAACAGAGACTTCATAAGTACAGTGTAAAGAGATGGACATTAATACTCAGGCAGCAAGACCAAACAAACAGAAAAAAATGAAAGAAATTATCCTAAAACCAGACATAAAATTCATCCAGACTCAGAAGTCTTTTCACATTGAGAAAAGCCTGAGAAGCCCTCCCTCTCCACTTTTCTGTATTAGTTTTTTAACTTCTATCACTATAGGCTACTTGTAGATTTAGGTGAACAACTAGCCATGTCTGGGTAAATACTTTCTTTTGCAAAAACAAAGAATATCAATTCAAAGCTGCATGGCATTGTGCAAGGCTTTGGACAATCCTTCAGCATTTCTACTATAGGTGATTGCAGTAATTTTAAAATAATTATTTTAACAAGGTAATTGAGGACCTGAGTAGTTGCTGTTTGGATAGGTGAAAGACATGGAAAAAATACTAAATTTTGTCCTGTTTAAATACAGTTTCCACTAGTGGGAGGTAGATAAGACTAGCTGGTCTCTGAATACTTGATCCCGCAAGAAATTACAAACATAACTGTACATATGGAGCAGAGCTTTTGATAGAACAACTCACCTAGATAAAATTATCCCTGTGCATGACTGATGTAAGATTAAGGCCTAAACCTCATTCTTTACAGGGTTAACACTTCTGCAGGAGTTCAGCTCCAGCTTGATAATTGATCACACATGAGCGATTTCAGAGCAACAAACTCGCTCACCAAATTTCTTTCCACATACTGATGAGTGATCTTACCAATGTGATTTAAAAATGAAATTTCAAACTGGTTTGGATTTTGGACACGAATGAGTCAATGTGTCCTTAAGGAGAAGGCGTTGATAAAAGTCTCTCAATTAATGATTTCTTGCACGATTTCAGATTTCATGATTCTAAATGAGACATTTTTGAAAATGAAGATAGGATTGCTCATGAAATGATAAAGTGTGACTGAAGAAAATGAAAACTTTTGTGGTTCATTAAAGGAAACTATTTTAACACTGAAAATCCACAAACCTAAAACTATCCCATCAGTTACTAGAATCTTCCAGACAGCACGTGGGGAATTTTTTTTGCTACTCTTTCCAACTTGCAAAAAAAAAAAAAAAAAAGCCCAAACCTCCCAAATAACTTTATGCAAAATGTTGGAATTTGCATGAGAAAGATGCCCATCTAAAATTACACAGTAAGGTAATAAGGCTTTTCAAACAGGAACAGAAAAATCCATGGGACTCCTACAGGGAAATTGGGTATTACACAGAAATGTCGTAATACTGCACTGGATGAGAATGGCACTTGAGTTCAAAACAACAATGATCAACAGCTCATAGCTCAGCTGACTGCAAACAAATACAACACACACTGTACTACAGCATTTGTTCACTGATGCACAGAAGAGATTTCCCAGTCTTGTTCCCTTCTACTTCATCACTCTCCCGCCTCCGCCGCCTCTGGCTCTCACTGGATGAACGGCATCCGCTCCTTGTTCTCATTGTCCCCTTCATGGTCCTCTTCCTCCTCTCCAGCCTCGCTTGTCTCCGTGCTGTCATTGGCCATCTGTACCGTGAGAGATGAAGGACATCAGAGCACCTTTGATTCCTTCTTAGTTCAGTTTGAGTCATTTGATAAAGTGGCTTTAAGAACTCAGGCAGACAGGTTTGCCACGTGAAAATAAACACGCTGCCGGTGCAAAGCCTTTATTCACACACCACCACTACCAGCTAAACCTGTAAGCTGCTCCCTCACGGCTTACAGCTCAATGACCTCACAGAAAGCTGCTTGGTGGGACAGTTGTACAGGCAGACTTTGCTCTGTGCACTTTTAGTGAACTGATGGCAAGGCTCTGGGATAGGAAACAGCCCTGTAGGAAGTTTACAGACTGTGGTTTACAGACCTCCGGTTTACAGCTCGTGCATCTGCTCTTCCACAAAGAGGCAACACTACCTAACACCAGCTGATGGATGGCCCCATATGAGGCACAGTGTCATGAGAACTCAGAAAGCAATTTTTTTTCTTTTATATATTAAAAAACCAATGATACTTTATAGAGCAGAGGATATGCAGACGCTGGCAGGACATACCTTTGACAGAGTGCAGATCTCAGATCATACAGGAGTAGGAAGAAACTGCATTTCCATATTTTACTGAAGATGCCTGTACAGGCAGTAGGCAATTGCAAAAATTTGTAATTTAGGACAGCATTTAAGGAGTACACTGTGGGGTTTTTTCACTTGTAAATATTTATTACAAGCTGTGTAAAAGCTGCAAGATGCTCCAGTACTTCACCTTGTCAGTGTGACATATTTCTGGAGGACAAGAGTCTGGTTCATTGGATGGGGGGTCATGTTTAACAGCACAGATTAGTGTGACTGGATTCTCTCATACACCCGTATTACCTTTCACAGGACACAGGAAAATTCCTGTATTAGCTTGTAATTACTTCAAAACCAAATAAGCAAGGGACAGATTTGCTTTTTTTAAAAAGAAATGCAGTAATGTTGTTCCTTTCCTGTTTGATTACTAGGCTTACGATGGAAATAAAAATCTCAAACACAGCCTGATTTTAATGCTCTGAAGTTTCCCATATTTTTGAATTAACATGCTCTCATTAATATGTTCTGAATTTATTATCACCATCCAGCCAGGGGCTGCTGTGAAAATACAGTATCCAGAGAACAAATGGAGAAAGTGTATTGGTGTTGTGTTATGGATTCTTGTTTACAGTTTCAAGACGTAGTTCAGTAGAAAATAATGCCCAGTTTCCACATGTGAGGTCTCCAAAGTCCTTCTTTTCCTTGCAGTGATTTTGTATGAGATATGGGGGCAATTTGAGACTGAGCTTAACTGTAACTCCAAGTTCTTTTCTGTTCTTTTGGAACAGAAGATATCTCAGGTCTAAAAGCAACTTCATACATCAGTATTGATTTAAAGTCAGTTTTTCATTACTGTCTTTACTGCTCTTTCCTACTTCATCAGGTGTGAGTCTGGGTTTCATTTTCTACTTCTCTCTGTAAGGTACCATGTTAAGTGCTCCACACCCAGGGGACCAGAGCTCCATCACTGCTATCTTTCTTCAGGACATTTCTAGAAGTATTTAGATATATATATATACTTCATGTATTATAAAAACCAGTAAACTGAATTCATGCCAAAAGTATATTCCAACTTTAGTATGGGAATCAGAAAGCATTTCTATGTTTGCACACTAAAAGGATATTGATTGGTTGGGGTTTTTTTCTGTTCAATCCACTTACTAACACTGGCTTTTTTTGGTGTGAGAAATGTCTATTTTTTTTCCATCACAAGGACAGAAAGACATGTGGCAGTTTTACCCTGACCAAAGATTTGCAGGAATATTTTTTTAGAAACAGCCATTCTGTTAGTATAGAAAAGTAACTGCTGGGTTTTCAGGAATTACTTTTTAGTTTGGGTTAAATACAGAAATTATGAATACTGGTCATATTTAGGTGCTATGGATTTAGAAGAAATCATTATTAAAAAATATTTTTAATTGACACATCTCCAAAAGTCACTGCTAGGTTTTAACATATGTGGCTGTAAACCATGTCTGTAGTGCTTTGCACTCACCAGGGGAGTGGGTGCTTTCTCCACATCCAGAATGAGTTTTCCTATATTTCCTCGATCATGGATTCTCTGCATGGCCTCCTTCACCTGGAAGAAAAATCACCTATTGATAATTTTCAGTCACACACTAGGAGAAGCCTGAACTCCTACCTCACAAAACCAGCAATATGCTTAAAACATATTATGTGCAAGGTCACTCAAACAGTTGCTTGAGAAAAGACTAATAGTTAAACCTTTTTTAATGTACTTGTAAGGCCTGGTTTTTGCATTGTTTGCCCAAGTGGGATGTGAATCCTGATGACAGGTTCTGAATAATGTAACATATCCACAGTGTTAATGCAGTACCAAAGTGATTGAAAGCTGAGCTGCAGAGCTACAGTCCCAGGGATGTGATCCTTACAGGTTGTTCATTACATTTTATCTTTGCAGAGTATTTATGAAGAAACCCTCCTTTTGCTAAAATTATGAAAAGTTTTTCTATTTGATCTATGATACTTTTCAAATAATTTCTTTTAGTTCCCATAGAGGGAATGGTGTGTCTAGTCAATGGCTGGGATTAATGGCCTTGCTGCATGAACAAACAATTATTTCCCTCTTTTTCCCACTTTTTTTTGAACAGCTGTCTGCAATTACTGCATGGGAGAAGGGAACAAAAACCTCTTGTTGCAAGTGCACTGGGGAGAAGCTTATTTTGACGTATGAAGTTTCAGAACTCAGGAGAGCTCAGTGCTGATGAGCTGAAATTGTGTGTGTGTTGCACTGAATGTTCAATGTGCACCATGCAAACCACTGTTAAATCACAGGCTGCCCAGAGAGGCTGCAGACTCCCATCCCTGAGAGTGGTCCACGCCAGGATGGACAGGGCTTGAGGCAACCTGGTCTAGTGGAAGGTGTCCCTTGCCCATGGCAGAGGGTGGAATGACACGAGCTTTAAGGCTTCTTCCATTCCATGGTTCCATAAACTGCTGAAATTTGGAAGATGTCAAGAGTTTCTTCACTTTCATGGTAGGAAAGTTCAGGAACTGAAGGTGTACACATAAAGCATTTTCCATACCCTCATCACATTACTTTTTGACAGAATAACAGGGTTTGTTGAGACAAAAATGAGGTTTATGTTAATAGGATTTACCATCTGTGACACAGTTCTACTGAATACTTTAAGAATAATAGCATGTAAGTTAATGCTGAGTTGGGAACTGGTGGGTTCCACAGTACCTTTCAAAGCCTGAACTGGTGTCCAGGCCCCTAAAATAATCCTTGAATATCTAATATAAAAGGATGCAAGAGATTTTTAAAGATGCTAAGCAAATAGAGGTTTCAACTTCCAATTAAATTTAATGGATGCTGAGCACAAAATGTCTTTCCCATCTGCTGGCCTTACTTGGAAAGCTGACTGCAGTATTACCACTTGAATTCTGTAGAGTTGTTCCTTCCATTATTAATATCAGACTTAGGAAAAATTCTATTAGAACAAAAGGAAGATGGTAGTGGCAAACACAATGGCTTTCTAACTCAGGGCATTATTGTAAATTAACCTCAGAAAATACAATCTTATGAATGTCACTGGATAGAAGGCTGACCTCTAAATATAGTCCACAAAATCACAGTAGTTTTTATGAAGCTACCTTGGAGCATAAACAACATCCAACTATCCTGTCAGACTAGTTCTGCACTATGGACTTTTTCCTTTAAAAATATTCAACAAAGACTCTGAAGAAACAGCAGCTCTATCATTTTTTATGACTGTTACTAACCAAATCGAGCTCTTAGGAGGTTACAGCATAAACACAGCATAAATAACAGAACTGGAGAAATCAGCAAACACAATTGCCCATCCATTAATTTATAACCAGACCATGATATGGAAAGCATGTACCATATCATATTTAGCAAGGCAAATTTGAGAAAATGTGCTTTCCCTGCATTTTTCACATACACAATATCAAATTTACATCTTTAGAGAAAAGTTCAGGAGTTATTTCCAGGAGACTTGCAAGTAACTTGTAAATGCAAACAGCAGTCAGAGGCAAAGGGATCAATAAAACTTGTAACAATAATAGTAGCTATGGAATCCAGATGGAGTTATTGAAAAATATAAGAACACTGAAAAAATTTGAAGAGCTGATACGACATCTGTGCGTTTTAGTGTTATTTGCAACTTACCTACCCAGTTAGTCCAATTCTGTGCTAGTGCAATGCCATTCAGCATACAATGCCCGAGCTCAGAGACCATGAGCTATTTTATAAATGAGTGGTTTCTATGTTTATGGCTGCTAACAGCCCACTTATTGAACCAAGACTCCATCCAACTACTTGCTTTCCAAGGTGCCTGACTATTAAAACTACTCCCTCTTATCCTCTAGAAGACAGAGAGGCTTAAAAACACTAGAAGTTTGGCTAAGCCCTGAGTGATTCCCTGCAGACTTCTTTTACCTTTTCCTGTGCCTTTCACAGTGGGTGGAGCTTCTGTAAGTTGGTGCCTCAGTGTTTGCAAGTTCCCAATGAAGACAATGCATTGCTCTGCACTTGGTTAAAATCAGGCCCAGGCTTAAATGGTAGTTCAGGGAGGCATGTGGAAATCATAGAACTTGTTGGAGGTTCCCTGAAGTTTGAGCCAAAGTAACCTTCCAGAAGCAAGGATCACAAGGGTTTCTCTCTCCTTTCAGCACTGCGTCCCTAAATCCCTGCCCACCTGTTATTCCACATTGGTTGCTATTGGCATTTGTCAGCTCAAAGCCACGTAAATAGATTTTACTTTTATTTATATGGATGAGTTATTTCAATTTCTTCCTGTGCAGTATCAGCAGAGGGCTCTTGGATTGGAAACAGTGCAAAGGAGTGTTTATTGATCAGAAGAGTCTCCACTGGAGTAAAGGACAAAAATTCTGTTGGCTTGTGTTTGCTTTCATTATGGTCCAGCCCTTAGAGGGCCTGTGTCTGAACTAATGCCAAACTACAGATTTTAGCCTTGAAAGCCTCCAGACTGACACACTGTATATCACAGAGCTTGGCACTGGAATCAGAACTATTCTTACACATGAGTGGCCCACTAGTCTTTGCAGCAATAATACTCTGAATTGATGTAATATCTTCAAGAACCCCCATATTTCAGTATGTCTTTAGCTAATGATTTGTGACGTTTTTGTTTCACTAAAAGCAAAAGTGAATACTCTATAACAACACCCATGAATTATTTTCCTCTGCTGAACACGGCATCAATGTCTGCACTGGGAACATGGTATGATTTTATTTCAATCATTCTGTCTTTAGTGAGCAGATAGCAATTTTCATTTAAAATAAAGTACAAGCTTGAATAAAAAAGGGAGAAGAATAAATTATTTTGGTTTCTTACTATCATTTCTAGAGTCATAAAGTACTAGTAACAGCAGAGTAGTAAAAGTGAAGCACTAATAACTACAAGAAAGAAGTCAGATTTTAGGAATCCCATTATATCCACACCTGACTTAGAGAAGTTTAATAAAGTACTCTGGCAGCACTCATGACTAATTTGCAATACTCCTCTCTCCGATAAATATATGTAAAAAAGCACAAAATTAAGCATATTATTACCTGTAACCACTCAGACCACAAAAAAGAGATCTTCATACTGAAACTAGAAATAGGGGCACAACACATTTTTTACTCAAACAGTACCTGCTATTCTAAAACAATTAAAACCAAGGTGCATTCCAAACAGAACAACTAACATAATATGCTGTCAGAGGCTGATATAGTTTTTGGATATTTGCAGCTAGCTTCTGATTACTCTGGTTTTCCACAGCTTTTGATATTAGTGTGTAAAAACAGTTCATTTTAAATCGACTAAAATACTTTTTTTTTCTCCTGAAATGCATCTTGTACACCTGCCTTTGTTCCCTTTTTCCCCTATGTTCTCCTTGGATTTTGTTTGTTTTTAGCCCTATGTTTTCCCCAGGTGGAATCAGTAACTGGGACAGATTTCTTGTCTGGCTTTTCAAGTCATTCCGAATCTTCAGGTCTCCAGCTTTGCTGTCCTCTTTCCTTTTCTTTTGGAGTTCCTGAATAGAGGTGGTTTCCTGGGTCTAAGTCTGGCCCTCTACAAATAACATATGCTTGAAACAAGCAATAATGCTCAAGCTTCGTATTGCTATAGTCAAGCCTGCACTTATTTACCCATTTTACTTCAAACTAATTTGTTGGCTGTTTCCATTTGGAATCAAGAGCCAACAGTAATCTCTACTGAGATATTCATAAATACTTGCTGACATTCAGTTGGCTCTGGAACTTCATTTTGCTGTTAGAGTATAGCAAGAGCAGTCTAGTGCTTTATAAATACAGGAAAATGTAAATGGAAAATGTGTTACTAATTATCTGTTGCACCATTTCACAGTGAAAGAGAAATGGAGCCTGCCTTACAAACGGATGCTGTTTTCAAGCCTTGGGATAGTATTTTAAACATAATGATCCATTTCTGTATTTGGCTCTTACATGGAACCAATCTCAGGAGTAAAATAAAAGAGACTGGGAAGCTGGAACACAAAACCACTCACTCTGCCAATATAACACATTAGGGGCTTTAGGCCCACATCTGTAATATGGATGTTTAGTAGAGAGGAACAATGAAGGCAACATGCCATGGAACAGCTTCCTAGTGGAAATGTCAAAACAATGCTTTCATCATCCTACATGAAGCTGTTTAGCTCAGTAATATGATTAATTGCATATTTTTTAATAAAGTTATACATTTACTTCAGAAAAAAAAAAGGAAGTGGAAGACATTGCTGCAACAAAAGAGTTGATATTCTTCAAGTGCATGAGGTTATGTACAGTTGGTTGCACAAACTGCCATCTACAGACTGCAGTTTAATTTTTGCAGACAATCTCTTTACTCCCTCACTCTCAGCCAAGGAAGGTTTATTGGACTCTGTTCTTTTTTTCTTGGGCCTTTCTGATGACAGTAGGTTTCCCCAAGGGATGTGAAAGGATTTCTGCTTACAATAAAGGAATCCTTCATTTCACTTTTTGGTCAATCAGGCTCTAGTATGAAAGGCTAAAGAATCCTATGCCTGGGTTACAAATTTAATCCAAGCCAGAAGTGAAATCAGTTCAATTATCTCAGTGTAATCTGTCAAACTCTCCAACTGTTCTAACACTGCTGTTCATCACGTGCTGTCAAAAAGGTAATCAATACCCTAAAGAATGTCCCTCATCTCCACACACACAGCGGAGCAGAGCATCAGTTCAGGTTCTGATCTACAACTGCGCTTTTCCCTCTCATTAGTTCCACACTTTTAGGTTCAAGATTACTGTTTATTTTTACACATCACCCCAAAGAATCACCTTTTGTCCTCTGTTCACACACACAACATGTTCAAGCCTTCCAGCATGACGAGACTGTTCCCCTCTAATCATGAAATAATCCCCTCATGCACTGTAACCTGTGATGCACATTATCATCCCAAAGCCTTATTTTCCAGCTACATCCCTCCCTTCTTTAAGCTTTCAGCTGATTCTTCAAGCTAAAAGCAGCGACACAAGTAGCAACATTTACCTTCTGCATCTGGCCATCAACCCAAGTCTCTTCTGCCCACATCACCTTCTATGAGCAATTTTAAGGACCTACATGATTTTTGCATGTGTGTGTTTGTTTTTTATTTTCACAGAAGAGAGTGTCCCACACAAAGCCATCTCCAAAGCTAGTGCTTCAGTGATTCTTTACAGCAATTCCCCAAATGGCAGTGTCACTACACACCTCAAACCCTGCACTCACTGGCTCATACCAACTGAATAAGAGCAGGTACTGGAGAGGACAAAAGGCTCAGTTGATAAAGGAATACCAGTAGTGTTCAATAGCCTTTGTTCACTCAAACATATGTTCTGTAAATGAATATTATCTTTCAAACATGGTTTTCACACACATCAGCACTTTCTGTTGACTCCTCCATCTAAGCTGAGCATGAACTTTCCATCAGAAGAACTCAGTATCTTCCTTACGGAAGCCAAGAGAGCTTCCTCCTGTTACCCCTGCCCTGGTCCTCTTTAAGTGTAGCTAAAACAATTAGGAATAAGTTTAGCTTCTGCTTGACTTCTGTACAGGCTCTGTCTGACAAAGCAGAGCTGTCTGCAAGAGCATTCCTCATCAACAATTAATTCCTCTCTGAGAAGCCTGCAGCTGCATCATGCCTGCAAAATCACATGGACAGGATCTCCATGGTGACAGTGTCATGCAGTGTGCAAACATCAGCTGGCTAGTCAAGGTTACTTTGGCAACTCGAGTGTCACAGGTAACGATCCAAATCTCCTTCAGATTTATGAAAGAATAATCTGAATTAAAAACATGCCCATTTTTCATTCTAGGGCTGGTTTCGTTCCGTTGCTGTCTGTAACAGACACTACTTCAATGAGCCCACAGCTATCTCCATTAGCATTACAAACACTAATATCAAGAATAATTATTTAAGCATCATTTCTATGCAATAATGGAGAAGAAAAAAGATTCACAGTGCAGTCGATTCCAGCTGAGTTACCACAAAAGCAAAGCTGTAATAATGTAGCTTTTGCTAGTGTTATACAGCAAAATAAATTTTGCTCTCAGGCTCACTGCTCTGATCTATTACAAAACTGTGACGTCTTTAATATGGATTGTGAGCTGCATTCTAACTGCAGATGCTCTTCTCAGACCAAGAAAAGAGATTTCTTTCATGTCATTGGCATACGATGTTTAAAGCTAACACACTTTGCAGTAATAACTGTGTCTCTCTACTCCCAAAAGAGAAATCTGTCAAAATTGAGTCCTGTTGTTTTGCTGGTGTATTTCCTCCTTGATAATCTTAAAATGCCTCTCTCATGTTTATGCAATATGATGCTGTGGAGCAATATTTCACTGGGAAACAGGCTGACTTTTTTTAAACCTTTTTTTGTTTCCCAAGTGCGTTTGCAACACTTCCCTCTCTCAGGCTGTCTTCTGTACAAGCTTTTGTAGAAAATCTGTTTGCCTGTGTGATTAAAATCTGTTTGCCTGTGTGATTACTGACAATTATTCTACCAGACACAGTTATTTGGAAAAAAACATCTTTTGCTGGTAGGAATTATTTCCCCTGGGAGTAATGGAATAACCTGTATTCAGCACAACACACTTCCATGGGAATGATCTGTGTTCATGACAGGAATATTTCCCTTGCACTGTGTAGCAGAATAGCTGCCAAAAAAGTGCTTCTAGTATTTAACTGACTTATCTTCTGTGACAAAAATCCTCCAATTACCTGTTTGCATGGGAGCTGGGTGTATGGGAGCCTGGCAAACCCACATCTCCTTCTCTCTTACCCACACCATTAATTCTGAAGAGACCTCTCAAGCCCTTGTGTTCTCCTGCATGCTGAGGGTATGCAGCAGCTTGCAGGACAGATGGAAAAGCAGTATAATATTTACAGGATTTTCATTAGGCTCTATTCCTGCCCATGGTGAATGCAGCCAGCCCTTAAGATGCAGGAATGGAACACTGAGCATATGCAAGAAGAGAAATCAAACTCTGGTTATCTGTGGCCCAAATTTCATAAATGCCTACTGGGGAAAGAAAGTGCATGGAGAAAACATGGGCACAATCAAAATGTAAAAAGTTGGTATCACTAGCAATGATTCTGAGCAGATTATTTTTCCCAGAGGAGTAGAAAAATATCTTGGGCCATGAAGTCTGTTTCCTTGCTGTAAAGGTAACACATGATGTAATGTGATGTCATATCATCCTGCTAATACCCGTCTGAAAGCAAAAATGACTTCATGCAACTCAACAGTTCATGCCCTGTCGTGCTGAACCTTTGCACCAATGGTTCTGCCTGTACACATTGAAGCAGAAAGTACTTTTTAAATCCCTTTCATCCCTCCACTGCTATTCACAGCTGCAAACAGCAGCTCTGGCCTCTATTCCTCTCTGCTGCCTGTCAGCGAGGAGAGACCTTTTCTCTAGAATACCTTTTAGCCTCTCTGTAGGTTGCCATGGCAGCAAGACTAAAACCAGACCCAAGACGAGAAAAAATGTCAAAGGAATAAAAACTGACACCATAGGCAAACTCTGAGTCCTCCCTTGGCTGCTGAAGATACCTATTAAGTGATACATCTTCAAGATTGAGAGCTACAGCTGCAGAACTGGGCTGTTTCCACTTTTTCCTTATTCCTTTAACCTCCTGCTGACGTCAATGAGTATTTGTTTGGTCTCAGTAAAACTCAAAGAAAAAGAGGTTTAAAGCCTTGTAATTACAGAATAACTGAGCCAAGTCTTGCCAGCCTTTACTTACAGAGTCAACTGGGATAAAGCAGGAAAAGGGTAGAATCAACATCAAATTAAATATTTAGAAGTATTAAACAGTAGTGCATAGATTATCAGTTGGGGTGAGAGCTTTTCTACATGAGAAAAGAGAAAGGAACTTGAAATTTGATCCATCAACACAAAGAATTCCATCTAGTTAGGGCAGCTCGGGTATTCACCACTTGACAGCTTTAACTGCTTTGGTTGCAGAGAAGTGCTAAAGAACAGACATCTCTGACACACTACGTGCATAACCTCAGGACAGGCACACAGCAAGAACAGACACTAGTCCTGATGTAAACTGGCACAGCTTTTCTCAGAATCACTTAAGATAAGCTTGAAGGAAAAGTGATTTTTTTCCTGCATTAATATGGAAAATAATTATCTTATTAATTTCAAAGCCAGGGGTTGTTTCTGAGGGGTAGAGATCGGTGACAAGATCCCTGGAGCACACTTGAGCAGAAAAGATCTGTTTCTTGTGAATCAGGACAAAGCTTTAAGGATCCTGCACTGAAATTTCTTTTAGAGCAGCAATAAAAACAGAACTCCTACTCTATGCCTTTGGGCCACTGACTCCCTGCTGCTGGCTGAGCCTTTGGGATTGATAGTAGAAATTAAGATAGCACATTCCCAGTTTCCACTAGGAAGGTGGCTTTAAGCACATCAAAGCCACAAGTGAAGGAGCTCAGAACTGGTCACCTTTATGGTACCTTTCTCCATTCTGAGCATTGATGCACCTTATAGGCAACTGTGCACACAGGGATGCTCCAGACAGAAGCCCCTGAAGCTTCAGAAGTGTTAGTGGTTCACATTCTGCTCTGGTGACACTGGTTTAGTCTGCAGCAGCAGGTCTTAGACTGGGGAAAATTCCTTTAGTTGAAAAGGACTTTGGGCAGCTGCAGGCAAAAGAAACACTCTATGTACTCAGGATGCAGCAGTCTCTTGCCTAAATTGAATTAATATATAATGATCACTTTGCTGTATTTCTATATTACATCACAATCTGTTATAAAAAATTACAGCAGGAAATAAAACTTATTACATTCATCACTATGCAATTTTTTTTTTAAAAAAGGCATCTTATGTAGCTACTGGCTATCAAGCTCCATGACATCAGTTTGTAAACTCTTCCCTCAGCATTGTCACCCTGTGATCTCAGAAAAACTGCACCAACCCACAGGAATATCTCACTTGTTCTTTCTCACTTCAGCCTGCTCAAATACTCTCCCCCCCTATTTTAGAAATAATAAAGAGAGAAATCTCTGTAAAACCTGTCTGCTTATTCCAAGGAACTTGAAGTCTTCCTTTTTTACTCCTATGGAAAAGAAATTGTGCTGTATTCCAGAACCACCATTTCAAACCATGGGAACTAAACTTAGTGATTACAAAATACAGTAAATATTTAGTCTCCCAGATGGTAAAGAGTTAATCAGTAAAACTCTGACACTCTAATTTCCAAAGTCTAAGAAACTTCATATGCAAATCTACCTACTAGGATAAGATTACCAGAACACATTAATATGGTGTCTTTGAAAAATATCTCCATATTCTTTTGCAATAATGGATTATCTTCAATAAAATCCATCCTCAATGAGTAAACTAATGAGGTAAATTCCTGAAACTCATCAAGATAAATACCAAAAGTCTCTAAAGATAAAACGAGAAAATACTTTGATTTCTTATGTAATTTTTTTGTTTCAGAAAGTAGTGCCATGAGGATTGCAGATCTTATTATTTGTAGATGATCACAGTAATTTTTGATTATTCAAAAAGGTCTCTAAGTCAGATCTTACCACCGGGTGACACTTTGTGACTTCATTAAAATTATATTTAAACAAAACCCAAACCCCCTGATACATTAAAGTGCAATACAGTTGTGAGTCATGCTTACCCTCAGTTTGAGCTACATCCTATATCAGTTTGCACCAAGACTGAAATCATTCACCTAGGCAAGATGAAAGGCAATTGAACTTATCTAGTTTGCTAGTTGACAGTTTTACAGTATCTACTGCAGCCCTATTTGCTTTATTACTTAATATTTCTCCTGGCACTGTTAAAAAATGTCTCATTCTAAGCCCATATTAAAGATCTTAACTCAGGTCAGCGTTGTACCAGTGTGACTGCTATGAAATTGATGTAGTTTACAGCAGGTTTAATGCTCATGTGTGAGTCCTCATTCAGCTCAGCACTACATTTTATCGACCCAAATCAAACCACACTGTAATTGGTAGCAGGGAGCCAAAGCACAAGTGTCCATCTGATAGAATGTCCCTGATGCAGCTGAGGCAGTTTCTAATCTAATTCAATTAAACTTGCATGTGCAGAGGCCCCCAAAACCCCAATGGCATGGATAATTACTACAGAAATGCAGGAAAACAGGCAGGACCTTCAATAACACACGTTTTTCTACCTCTAGACCAAGGAAAGTTTAACTGTAGGAACTCTTGGAATTAAGGAAAAGATACAGTATTTTATTACTTTTGCTAAGGAATTCAAAAGTTATGCCATTCTTGCTCAAGGAAGTTTAAGATCTTTAAGAGATTTTACCCATGACATAACCACAGCATGAAATACAAAAAAACCTCAGGTTCTCCTCAAGGCTGTGGGTATGTAGCAGTGGTCAGGAATTCACTTTTATACAACCTTTATTCTACTGAACTGAATTAATTTAAATAAAGATTTGTAGCTGCCTGTGATGTCTAAGGCTTTATTTCTTACAGATAGAGACTACATTTTCAGATGTGTGCAGATTCTACCTTCAAAGCCTGAGCTTTGAGAGTGAAACCACCTTCAGTACAACCAAAACTATGGGAGATGAATTGCTCATTTGAAACTCTTAAATTACATTACTTCCTTTTTTCAAAGTCAGTGATGGTAACATTTTCCCTACAAAATCCCTTTGTGTTCAATCATTCCCAGCAGGTTAATATATACATATAGGAACTTTTTAAAACTGACAATGTATCTGCTTTGCTGCCTCAGTGTTAATTTATATCATTATCTGTATTGAGAAATAATATCATTACTAAACTGCAATACCACATAAAAATCTCAATTATCCCATTAAATTTGGATTATATTACACTAAGAGATATCTTTATGGCTGAGAGTAATTTTACTTTTAAAACTCATCTGTTTAAAATTACTGAAAATAATATGAGCCATCTTCATTAGATGAGAACAATTATCTTGATTAATGATTGTTATGCACTAAAATAAAGTGTTATTTTCATACAGTCATGGCATTTTGTTCCGGGTAAAATTAAGTAAATCAGAAAAGCAAACTAGCTTCCAACTACAGTTCCCCACCATACTTAGGAAAGGAGAACTTAATCACATTATGCATTAATGTTGCAAAATGCTGCAAAATCTTAATGGTTTAGGACTTTAAAAATTACCTGACAGGGAACTTTGGATTCCAAATCAGGACAACGTAGGGGCATCAGAACAGAACTGTTCATAGCATGTGCTGCTGCTGAAGAAGTGCCCATGACCAACCACACAGCCTTTGGGGAAACTGCACGAGCCTCTTGGTGAACCCCAAGAGTGGGCTCTCAGCACAGCCTGGAAGGTGCCTTATTCCTCTGAGTGGGACATTCACCCACTTGCTCCCTAGAGAGTAAGGAATTCATCCATGTTGTGAAGATCCAGTCATGAACCTCAAGGGCTGAAAGGCAGGACTCAGAACACTGGGACCTGTTGACTCATAAAGTTCAACTGTCTTTCTTTATTATCATCCATACCAGCAACAGATCATCTGGTTAATATGTAGAAGTATAGCTACATAAAACTACAAAATTATCTACAGATCTTGTAGATCAGTTAGTAGTTAAATAGGATCTCAGCAAAGTTGTATGGTATAGAACACAGAACTTGTGTTTTCTGTGCAATAAAGGCAATCTAGTAACCTAATTAGTCTACTAGTATGAAACAAAAAATAACTTAAAACAACGCACAAGATTAATTTTTTAATCAAAAATGTTTTAACCAAAAATGCTTGCGAGAGAATGCAAACAATCACAAGGAAATGTTAACACAAATCCCAGATTTTTCCTTCATGCTCCTCTGAGAGAAAAGCTGAATTTCTCACATTACCAGTCCCTGCCAGCTCGACTTGACTGACCAAGAGATTTCTTCCTGAATCAGTCAACTAATTAACAAAGAGATGTGAGTGGAATTTTTTGACAGAGGGAAAATCCTTCCATTCACAGGCTCTGTGGCTTAAACTACACACACTAACAATGAACACCCTAAGAATGAAACAGCATCTAAATGTGGCTTTGAAAACAAGTTTCTAGTATCCTCCCTTTAGTACCTGCTGTATTTGTCCAGTGAGTTTCACTCAGAGGATCCAACAATTATTTCTGAGTGAAAGAAAGCAGTCTTTGTCCTAAATCTTAAAAACTTCCTTGCCAATTAGTGGTACTATCAACTCTGTGGAACAGGAGACGTAGGAAACTTTCTGTGAGAATTCATTTAAAATTCTTTTTGCTAGTGGATGCAATATATTGGCATATATTTAATCCACATGCAAGACTGAGAGAAGACAAGTGGCTATTTCCTTGCACTACCAGGTAGAAATTATAAGGAATGAATTGAAGCATGCTTGGATCAAGGGTATAAAATCAAGCAGCTTTTGTTCTCTAATACCTCGTGAAGAGTGTAGAAATTGTTTTTGAATAGGGAAATGACTCTATGAAACCCTGTTTTCCTGACTCCTGAAAAGAGCTTACATTCCATGGCACAGACAATAAAAATGAAGTGAAAACCAACTGTGCTAGAGTCATTATTCAAGATAAATATAGTAGAAATATACTCCATCTTCTGGAGTTATGCACACATGTTGATGATTTTAAGGGTGCCATGGATGTCTGCAGTAAAGCTTTCCCTAACTAGGTCTCTCTTTTCCTTGCAGGGGAACAGTATCACCACATCAGTTCAATACATAAGGAACGTTTGCCAATTTATTACTTAGAAGATAGCTAATACATTTCAGAAAGCAGACTACTGTAAAATATTGCTTCTCTGCAGTAATTTATCAGGGCCTTCCTCAATGTAATAGGTTTGTCCCTATTTTTCTAATAAACAGCAAAGCAGTTTTCTCCATCTGCAATCTCCTGTTGCTAATTTAATTAACTAGAAGCATATGACTAGTTTTATCTTTAATAGTACACTTTTTCTTGAGAGGAACCTATTGATGCTTCCCATATAATTTTCCTGCCTATTTCCTCCTGCCCTCACATTATTCATTAGGAACCAAGCCTACACATTATTTCCCTTCAGCCTGCAGTTCCAGAAAGCTGTTATCTCTGTGGCTCACAAGGGCAGACAGAAATGACAGCCTGCTCTGACCCAGGGACACGTATCATGACTCGCCACTGCCCTTTCAACCTCCAGTGTCTCATGCCTTCTGGAATGTATTTTCTGCCTGTGTATCTCCATAACTAATTAATTCTTAGCAGAGTGCTTACTAAGTAGAGGAGAAAAGTGCTGTAGCTGCAGGCAGTATTTATGTTAATGGAGAGGTTTAGTCTCACTGGTCAGCTTCTAACTTTGGAACAGCAACATCTGAACACAGAATCAATGTACATGAGAAATACTGCCAAAAACGCTTTTCCATGTTTGCCACTTCACTCTAAAACATGACAATACCATTCCCCTGAAATGAAACAGCTTAGTGACCTCTGGCAGAACACACACAACCCTGGAATCAGAGTCCCCACTAACACACCGGGTCACAAAGGCTCTCAGGGATGCTGAGACACAGCCCAGGGCTTGGCTGTCAGAGGCCAGAATTGGAAATTAGAGATTTTCAAGCTGATCCATGATCTTTCCACTAACATGTTGGATGGCATGAGGCAAATGATGATATCTACCATCTCTTTCGTTATTTATCTACTAAATAGCCATTACAATACGAATATTCTCAGTGTGCAGAAAGGAACACTTTGAAGACTTTAGATGGCAAAATTGTTTAAACACAGGCTTTTAACTGGCAGGCTAGACAAAACAAGCTAAATTTCAGAAGTTGTAAAGAAAAAATAGCACAGGACTGCAACAAATTACTAGTTTAATTAAATTCCATTCACGTAGCTTGAAATCATACAGTGTTTATGAATAATTTATAGCAATTGAAAAGAATTTACTTCTACTTACATACTTAAAAAACGAAGTCTGATTTTCCTAAAACAGCTCATTTACCCAACCTGATCTTGTGGCAATCCGAGCTCATGACACGTATCTGAGGCCTTATTATGGAGCCACAGTGCCCACACAGAAGATTTGTCTTGAGCCTTTTAAATAAAAAAGGCTTTTAATAAAAACATAAACATGTTACATTGCCATCAACAGTGTGTGAATTCAAGAAGACCACCAGGTTACACCACCACTTCATGATAGTGTGTAAGGTTTTCACCCTGGCTGGACACCAGGTGCTCACTAAAGCCACTTTCTCACGTCCCTCTGCAACTGGAGAGTGGATAGAAAACGTAACAAAGAGTTCATGGGTTGAGATAAGGTCCTGAGAGATCCCTCACTGATCACCATCACAGGCAAAACAGATTCCAAGTGGGGATATTATTCTATAACTAACAGAATCAGAGCCTGAGAATGAGAAAATAAAATTATTCTATAACTTCCTTCCATCCCCCTCCTTCCAAGTTCTACCTCCTCCCTCCAAGTGGAGCAGGGAAAGGGGAATGGAGGTTACAGTCAGTTGTTGTTTCTGCCACTGCTCAGAGAGAGGATCCTTCCCCTGCTCCCCGTGGGGTCCCACCCACAGGAGGCAATCCTTTGTGAACTTCTCCAGTGCGAGTCCATCCCACAGGCAACAGTTCTTCACAAACTGCTGCCACGTGGGTCACTTCTCCACAGGGTCAGTCCTTCAGGCCCAGGCTGCTCCAGGGTGGGTCCCCCACAGGCCACAACTCCAGCCAGAGTGGGCTCCTCTCCCCATAGGTCAGCAGGTCCCTGTTCCAACATGGGTCTCCCATGGGGTCACAGCCTCCCTCCAGCATCTCCCTGCTCCCACATGGGCTCCTCCCCGGGCTGCAGGTGGATCTCTGCACTCTCATGGTCCTCCATGGGCTGCAGGGGCACAGCTGCCTCACCACAGTCCTGCACCATGGGCTGCAGAGGAACCTCAGCTCCAGCACCTGGAGCACCTCCTGCCCCTCCTTCTCCACTGCCCTTGGTGTCTGCATTGTGGTTCACATGTTCTCACTCTGCTCTGGCTCCCATCTTCATCTGCACAATTACTTTTTTTTTTCCCTTACTTCTAAATTATGTTGTCACAGAGGCTTTACTGTCACTCCTGGTTGGCTCAGCCTTGGCCAGAGGTGGGTCCAGCCTGGAGCTGTTTGCACTGGCTCTGCTGGACATGGGGAAGCTTCCAGCAGCTTCTCACAGAAGCCTCTGTGCCCTGTAGCCTCCCAGCTACCACAACCTGGCCACAGAGACCAAGTGTATAATGGTAGGAAGGGTAGAATGAACAATGAAGTAACATAATGTCCTGTTAAACAGCATTAAATGAGGAAGAAATGTAAGTGGAATTATATAGGCACTTCGTAGGAACTTAATAATTCACTTAAGAGCAGCAAGGATCCAATAATCAGGTATACACAATGTTTTAGAGGGAAAAATACTTAATTAATCTCCAGTACTTTCACGGTATGTTTTATTCATCTAAGCATATAGCACCAAAATTATTTGGAGTTGTAATTACTATTTACTTCACATATGCGTCTTGGGAAAAATTCTATGCCAAGTCAATTAAAAATTACTCACGGCTCACTTTTCATTCATTTAGAACTTGTTTTCATTACATTTAATGTCAGTGGGGTAAAATTCAAGTGGAAGAGCTTTCCCCACACTCTTAGCCTAGAGAAGGCTTCAGGGGCTGCAAGAAGGGTGGAGAGGGACTTTGGTGAAGGGCATGCAGTGACAGGACGAGGGGCAGAGGCTTTTCACTGGCTGAGGCTAAGGTTAAATGGGATATTAGGAAGGCATTCTAATATGGTGAGGCCCTGGCACAGGTTGCCCAGAGAAGCTGTGGGTGCCCCATCCCTGGAAGTGTCCAAGGCCAGGCTGGACGGGGCTTGGAGCAACCTGGTGTAGTGGGAGGTGCCCCTGTCCCTGGCAGGGGTTGGAACTGGATGATCTTAAGGTCCCTTCCAACACAAATCATCTTACAATTCTATGCTTCCCAAAATGTGAAAGATATTCTGGCCTCTAACTGTGTGTAATTTGATTGTAAACACAGAAGCAGGCTGCCCTGAATTACTCAGGTTTTGCTTCTCAGTCTGCTTTCCCCACATCTGTTTTCAAACCTGTTACATCAGTAAGACATTGCTTCTTGCATTTTTGCATGCTTTGATACCTACATGAAGCTTGTATTAAACTTGTGTTATACCTGTTTGTATACAAAGAAACAATGGTGATGTACAGATAAAGCATTTAAATTTACTTTAAACTACAGGTATTTATTTTGTACAGTTGGAGAAACAGAATCCACACCTGGAAAGAACTAAGAGTTCTAAGGCAGTATGAGAGGACAGTGTATCTGCAGAGTTAATCCCTGTATATTAGGAAAGCTGTTGATGAAGAACTGCAAATGAAGCTGTTCTATCAAAGAAATAATCAAAACAAGCAGAGACTGCTCCTCTAGCATTACAGAGCAATCATAGTAAAGACACACCAACATGTTTGTGGGAGGTTTCACAGAATGAGTCACAGTTCTCTTTCAACACTGTAATACTGCAAACTAAATTGTTTTCTGCTTATGAAAAAAACAATCTTTTCTGTATTTTAGGATGGATTATTACTTTGGTCATAAGTCTACCTCCACTTTCATCATGGTGCTGTGTTATTTTGCATACACTGAAATAAAAAAATACAGGTTCTAAATGCTACAAAAGTCCTTGACTTCAAAAAAGGCATAATTTGTTCTGCCGGAGAATGTTTTCATCAAGCAGGAAAGACAAAAACCTGCACATGCAATTATGATATTGTAACAACAACAAAACAAAAATAGACCCAAGCTGGCATTTAGTATTCCTAACAAGGTACTACTCTGATCTGTTAGTATTAGATTGCCCTCTTTCTATGTTAAAAGTAACTAATGGGTCAGTTTTCTCTATGTCTCACTGTAATGATACGTGACAGGCTTTTTGCCCAGAAGCCAAGATCTGGGAAAGGCATAAATAGCTTTTGATGAAATTAAAGTCTCTGCTTTAGGGGGTTCACTGTTGTTATTCCACCATCACAGGTTTGAGATTTCTCATCCTCTTGCCTCAAATTATGGTGTTTTTGGTATCTGAAAGCCTGCACTGAGACAGTAATTTATAAAAGAGGATGAGTTGAGTGGAAAAACACAGGTTTACAGTAACTTAATCCTTTGAAGCCACTGAGCAGTGCTAAATCCAGACATACTGTGATTGCTTTGACCTCCTCAAAACATGCAAAAAATTCTGTATGCAAAGTGTTCCTTCATCCAGCTCTCGTCACTGGATTGCAGCTTGATAAGGCTGAGATCTTAATGAGATCCTTTGCATGCTGCTAACACTGGTAGCTAATGCAGAGAGCACAAAGGATGTCAGAAAAGCAACAGATGAGAAAATGTGCCTTTTAAAGGAAATTTTTGTATCAGCAGGTATTCTATATGTCACTATAATATGATCAGTTGCACTGCATTCCTTTAGCTTTAGGTTCTCAAACACAGCTTGGGTTTCCTTAGCAATGTAAAGAGAAAAGCTCTGGCTTCAAGACCAGGAAATTTCATTTACATAAAAATTGTATTTATAGCTAGATCTGCAACATCTCTCATAATTATTCAGTCAAATAAACCAGCTACTGATAGTGCAGTGATCATTACAAACTAAATTAAGGTGCAGGGCTCTTTCCAGTCAAAAGTATTCTATACACTGACCACTTGCACAGCCATTAGAGTTCTCTGTATTTGGTGCCTTGACTCCACTGATTTCAATCACAGCTGAGTGCCATGGTGTATGCCTGGATCTAGGCTATGGTTCTTACATTACTATTCACTAAGTGAGATGTTGCTAAAGCCATTATTGTACTATCACTAAAAAAACAACACAGAGTGATGTTCAGTGCCTACTGTAAGGTACCAGCCAGTTGTTGCTATGTTATCAGATTACCTTCTTAGATTTCAAGAGTAAATAACAACTCTATTCCACAGGTTTAGGTATTTTCATTACTCAGCAGCACAAGCCTTTGATATCATTACTGCTACATAACTGCACTCCTTTAAATCATCTGAGAGACGAGAATCCTTTGGTACATGACACAGACCTGCAGTCAGGACATTTTTCCATCAGCCTCACTGATCACCCCTATGAAACAAAACAGCCCAAGTCTGAAAACTTCCTGACAGTCCTTTTTGAAACAGGAAGTCTAGGAAGAGGGAAAGGTGCCTCTGGTAACTTGATGACATGGACCATGACTGGCAGCTCCTGTGCAAGGATTTGTGGGGTTTGTTTTACATGCTCAGTGCTACCTTTAACTGCTGTAAATGACCAAAGAAGGTGCATATAACTTCTGTGCCAATAACCTGTTCTGCCTTGAATATGCATTTTCTTTTGCAACTATAAAGAGATAAAAAACCACAGCATTTTAATGGAAAAGTGCAACGTGTACATTTTTATTCAGCCCATGAGATTTTTTGAGAACCTTCAGTTTTCATCCTGTTTACTAATCTAGAATTATCTACTGTGTGGACTCACAGACCCTCAAGAGAATGCTAATGTATAAATGTACTACAAATTAATCAGAATGAAGTCGAGTGACTAACTGCAAATTAAGAATTAGATAAGTAGTCACCAACAAAGAAAAAACCCACAAAGCTCAACAAATGTTCACTGAATACTAATTCAGTTTTAAATGCTACTATTTGTAATGAAATGCAATCTTACCAGACAATCAGCTTTTTACTACAGAACAGCATTTTAAGCATGCACCATCCACAAACCATCTCATCTTTTAAACACTTGAATGCATAAACAAATAGTTGCAAAACAGCAAGACATCTCACCAGCACCTAATTTATTGTACGACTTCACTCATCTCATGATGAATAATTCCCAAGTTGGATTTCCATTTTAAAGTATCTACAGATTTTGGTACTGTCTCTTTTAGTTAAATCCTTCTTCCTTTTATATAATAAAGTGGTTCTAACTGCCTACTTGAGAAAAGACTTGACTTTACTAGGATTTATGGATGTAAATTTCTGATTAAAATTACCATTCCCAAACAAACACCAACAGCCAACACTGCAATAGAAATAGTTTTGTTCCACAGCAGTAGTCAAGAGTCTAGATCTCAACCTCCCTTGTGTCAGTAATAATCTGAAGAAATGCACTTATGTACTGAAGAAAACTGAGTCACTTCTAACCTACTCTCTCCAGACAACTGGTAAATTAAATCAAGCAGCCAGTACTGAAGAGGCAGGACAATCCTTACCCTGAAACAAAGGCCACTGAAAGTAGGAAGCCTTCCATGGACTTCATGGCCTCTGGATGCAACCCTAAAGCAGAGAAATCAGGACTCTAGGAGGGATTATACCCTAATTAGAATGAACTCATGGGCACTCAGGCAAACCCTTCATGGTTCAACAGGAAACATAGCAAGCTAAATCCATCTAATAATTTCTGAACACTGCTATCTTTAATATTATTTGACAGTCAAGAAGGCTACACTGTCTACACTTTCTACGTAATAGGCAAACAGGAATCCAATAACTTTCTCTAAATCCTGTGTTACTGCCACTTGAAACACTTTAAAATGGAAAATCTCACAGCAATTACAATATTCTTTAATCAGGATATTCTTTTAAATTCAAACTGTGTGCTCTTGCAGAAAGTATTAAGAAATAAATGCTGTTCAAGGAACCTTACCACGCTTTTAGAACAATGAAATCTTTCTTTTAGACAGTTCATGGAGACCTATTGAAACAAATACAAAGCTTTTCTCTGGCTGTTCTCACAAGCACTAGAACACAAAGCCCTCAATTTTGCAAGGAATCATGCAAGGAAGCAGTTCTGTAGCAACCAGCCTTGAGCAGCAAGGGCAAACAACCATCACAGAGATAACTCATTGTCTCCTAGACTGCAAAGATCCTTTTCAGCTGTGATACACGGGTGACAACTGACACAGGACTGAAAAGAGCAGCATTTCTGCTGTATTACAGCTTTGAAAGAAAACCAGGTGTCTTCCACGTTGGCTTCAAAGAGTCTGAATTAATTTGTGAATTAAGTTGTACAAAGGAATACATGAGAACAAATGCAGATGCAGAGTGAGTAAAGCCAACTGAAAGGATATGTTGGGGATATGCCTTTCATACAGAGATCAAAACTTTTATGTATGTGATGATATATTCAGGTATTTAACACAGAACATTTGGAAAGGTGGCCCATGGTTAAGGCTCCTCTGAAAATTTTCCTTAAAATATTTTCATTCTGAATGTCTCTTACCAGAGTCAAGCTCATCTCTGTGGCAGAATTGCCAGACAGAGGACAAATGGATTCACCCACAAGCCTCTGGAGAAGGTTAATACTCTTCCACAGAAACATTCAACCGTTCATTTTCAAACACCATGCAGGGAGTCCACCTTTCTTCCACTCTCTAGTTAAACATTTATCCTCAATGCTCATATGGGGCAGAAGTTTCCTTAGGAAACCTCAATAGTAAAAATTGGTCATATTGGTTTAGTCTCTAATGAAAACTATCAAGAATAGTTGAACAAAAGTGGACATTTGGAGAACATCAGGCTCACACAACAGGAAATGAAAAATCAATCAAATGTCAGACTGAAGGGGGGACATGTTACAGCTATGGAGTTAAAAATCAAACCCTCCCAAAACAGAACAAAAATACACACATTTCTTCAGTCGAGCTCCATTCAGTCCTCAGTTATGACACATTTTCTGTGCATCATGTTACCTTGAGAGTCAGCCCTAAGGTATTTTTACACCTGCAAAAATATGTCCCCAAATGATAATGCCCTGAATGAGGAGTATTTCAGCACTACTTTGCAATTGAATAAGCAGCTCCTGCACTGCTGTATCCCTGAAGATACCAGCCAGACATTTCCTTTGTGAATTACCAGACAGCTCATGGGAAGTGAGCAGGCGTGACAAATGAGCTGGAGGTTTCTAGACTGTGCCTTACAACAGATGTATTTACACATTTCACTATCTAGTGGTAGGGATGGTGCATGTACTGCCAAATGTTAGATGCAATGTTATCAAACAGAAGTCTCCCAACAAATTCCCTCCATGTTGACTATTCAGCATAACCTGCTATGTGTAATTTCTCATGTTATGTCCTCAATCTTCTTTTTCCAATCTATTTTTACTATTTTAATTATCCTTTTCTTACTCACCAATACATGAAAATTACATTTTACATGAACAAAGGAATTGTAGAATGCCTGTCTAGAGACTTGAGCCACTTAAATTTTTAAATTACTTCGTAAGCTTATTTAATAATTAAAACTCCCACCACACATCAAAAATACAAAAGAATTTCATGCAGAACCCTCTGAACAGCAAAATACAATGATATAGACAACCAGATTCAGCAGAGGTATAAGAGATTATGCATTTTAAGTGATGTGTCAGGCTCACAAACACAAACCACAAATATTACTCTGGCAGTTATATAATCATGTTGGTTTTTTATATACTGGTGTCTGCTCACACCTCTAAAAATACTTCTGTTTCTTTATCAGCATCTGAAATGTAAAGATCTCAGAAGCAGTGCTTTGGATATGGGGTTTATAATTTGTCCAGGGTATGAGCAGATTAGTTTCTTTGCATGCTGAAGAGAGCTGAGCAATTAGAAGGAAAAGAACTGAAAAAAATTCCACAGTTCACAACTGTGTCACTTATGTTACAAGTTCTGATTTGACTGTCTTTGCTACATTTTGAAAAATTTCCTGAAAACCTGTAAGTTTGCACAGTTTTCTAGCACAACTATGGCACTGAAACTAAAGCTTATGTATTAAAAGCTATTCTGAGGAAAAGATCTGAATTGGTTTTAATTAGTATGCCTATCACTCTGCACTTGTTAGTCACGTGTTTCATGCACTTAGGAAACAGAAACAATTTTCTAAGATTGAAAAAACCATATATATAGTATTTATCTCCCTATATATACATATGCATAGTATTTTCAATAGATCTATTTAGAAATGTGTGGATAATTCTGGATCCTGGAGTTTCTGAACAGCAGGGGCTCTGGAGACAACTTGTGCACAAACTAAAAAGCAGAATACATTAACAACTAGAAAACATGCTTACATATGATTTTACACCTAAAAGTGCTTATTTTTCAGAAATTTCTAAATGGGGAAAGAAATTTTGCTCCTACCTCTTCCAAAGCCCATAATGAATCAACCACAGGCTTGATCTTCTTACTGTTATATAGATTTAGGAGTTTGTCCATCACTCCCTTGATCAGGCCACCTCGATTCTGTTTGAAAAGTAGATTCAACAGCGAAAATCCAGCAATGACTTTGTTCTCCTCATACAGCTTGATAGGATTTACTTTCTCAACCTGCCACCACTGGAAACCAATAAAAAACCAGCATGGTTAGAAAGAGATTTTTCACAGAAAAGCTCACAAGAAAACTGTGTAGACTCATCTGTCAGACCTGGAGCAGCAGCCAGGTGAAGCAGTAAGGATTCAAGGCTGAGGCAAAAAAAAAGCATGCAGCTGACTGACGTGCAGAAATAAAACACAGACTTGTGCTGCCTGAGGTCAGGGTGTCAGAAAGATGGTGAACAGGTCTGGGTTTAGGACGTGGGGCTAGAAGGAAAGAATTTGGACCTCCCTTCCTACCTCTGCTGTCCTTTGTATCTCCTGACAGCCACTCATGCTGCCCAAACACTCACAGGCAACTTTGACTATTATTCTTCCCCCAAAACCAAGGGAACCAGGCACTGCTTAGCAGCTCCCAGTTACTTTACACCATTATGTCTGTGATACTTGAGCAAGCCTTGTAATAGCTAACAAAAGGATTTTATCTCATTTAGCCCAAGAGCATCACTGAGACTGAGATGCCACTTCCTTGCAAATTTTATTTGAATGGGTAAAATTTTAATTATAATTTTCATACAATTTTAATGAGTTAATTTTGCAGCATAATTACATAAAGGAACTAGTTATATTTTTATGCAAAATTTTACATGTTTTTTGATTAATTCAATGTATTCATATTTCTTCAGTCAATAAATACCAGCACTATCTGAAAAACATTTCAGCTGAAGTTTATTTCATTGGGCCAACTTACCCTACCAATTATATGCAAAGGGATATGCTGACATTAACATAACTAAACAGTGTTTTAGTTCACAAATACATGACAATAACAAGCATCAAGCCATTACAACCATTAAGAAAATGTGGGAGGCAAAGAACAAACTCTTTGCTACAGTTTCTGATTTATCTTGTTTTCAAATACACAGAGATTTTGATTCCAATTCCTCATGGGAAGGGGTTTTTTGTGAAAGGTGTAAATGAGCTCTTGGCAGGAAGATCATATGACAGATCTTCAGACAAGACTTTTCCCTCTGTTTTTCTTGTATAAAGGTCAACTTATTTCTTGCTAGCAGTTTATTTATTTGTCCCTTCTTTGATCTCTAGGATTTCAGAGCAGATTTTTGTAGTAAGCTGAAGAAAGAAATTAGCATTTGAGCTTGACATCATCAATTAGGAATCAAATGCCACATCATCATCTCTTTGATGTCACCAGCAATGAACATGGAGAACTGAAAAATGCGTTTCTGTATGAAACAAAATTCTGAAAAACTGGAAATTAAAGGACAGAGGCCCCATCTTAAGAGACATATTTCCTTTAATTCACTGCACTGTCCCAGCAGTGTCTTCAGATATAAGGAAACTACAGGGTACAGTTATTCAGATCCATGGATATGATACTCTGATATTTATTCATTTAAATAAATAAATAATGCACTCCAAAACTAAGCTGCATAACAGATCTGTCTGATATATGCACTGCACACAGGTCCAATTCCTGTCTAGCTGTCTTGACAAGTGAAAGCAAGGCACAAAATCACTCTCTTTTAGCAGAACCAGAAGTAACAACTCAGTAGAAATAAATGAAGATGATAAAAGATAAAAATGCTACAGAAAAGACTGAAGTTGGAGGAAAGAGCAGAATCACTGTACTGGGACACTTACTGATTTTGCAAAACTGAAGAAGCTTTTTGTCTCCCCAGTAACCACGTTAGATGAACCTGTAAAAGATGAGCACATTTACACACAGCTTATTGCATGTTACAAGCAGACCATTTAGCATATGAAAAATAATTTAAATGATCCATATTTAAGAAAAAAAAATGTCCAGGTCTAAAAGGGATTACTAGAAATCCTTATACTTTGGGAATAATTAACAAAGAGGCCAAAGTGACCAAACCCTACAAGTTTATAGGAATTTTGAACTGACACTGACAATCCCTCAAGTCTCCCAAAGCCAGGGACACTGCTGTCCCCTCCAACAGAAGCTTAGTTGGCTTTATCCACACAACAGGGCAACCTGGCAGAACTGCAGGGAGGATGTGTCTGCTGGGTATGGGGAGCAGCCCACAAACAGGAATGGAAATTTGTCAGTGGAAGCCTGGGCTTGATCCTCAGAGTCATGTCAAAACAAAACAATAGTATTCTTCCCAAAACTTCAGGCTTCCCTCCCACAAAAACTGTACAGCAGTTTCCTTGGCCATGCTGTGATTCCTATGGTGTGTAGTCTGGATCTCTCATTATTCCTCCCACACTTCTCCTGCATCAGCCAATGATGTTTAACAAGCTGAAACGTGTGTTCAGTTTCACTTTTGGATTTACATGCTCAAAAAAAAAAAATTAAATAGTTTCTTTGTATTACCTGATGTTTCTCAATTATTTAGTCCATGCTCAGCTTCACTCAAATCCTTGAGTGGAAATAATGAGCTTGAGAAAGTATAACATGTCAGTCACTGGCTTTGGAAGGAGTGGCATGGATGATTTTAAGCTTTGCAAAGCTTTAGTTCTGAAATATGTACCTGCCTTTTCCCACTCACCATATAAAATATAAGTCCCAAGTGGTTTGAGAAGACTGAGTCCTTTCCCAGTATTTTCTCCACAAAGACAGTCCAAAACAATATCTACTCCATCTGTTGAGATTCTAAAAAGCAAGGGAAAAAATCTTACTTTGTGATAAGATCCACAGGGCTGGTCAGCCAGCAGGGTACAGGCTGATTGTTAACATAACACCAACATCTTCCAGGTACTTCAGGAAGGACTGTAAGGCTGAGATCTCAACTATGTGAAAACTTTATGAAAAGACATTTCCAACTCATTCAGCAGTCCAGTGCAGGCTGGCAGGATAGCCAACCCACAGCTCTTAGAGTTAGAAGGGTGGGAAACCTTTTGAGGGCTTTCATTATAATTGTTATTAAAGAACAGTTCTTTTTGAGAAAGTGCAAATGTCAGAGAATTTTTTATTAATATTATAGAGAAAGAGGATACTTTTCTTATACACATATTCTAATACTATTTTTCTGAATTCATAAGGAAACAGATCTTATTCTGGTACTTCTCAGATAAAATGACTTGTAAATTAGTTAAAGAGTTTTCTATCTCAGATTTTGTGTCAGTGGGAAGTCAGCAAAGAGTTAAAATCAAGCAAAGAGAAATCGCCAAGAGCTACAAATCCACAGCCCATATTAATGAAAGCAGAAATTATTCATACTGTTTCAATAAACAGTCTGCATAGTTATAAATTTCCAATAACATCGTGAATGCAATGTCAATATGATGCTGAACAAGAAAAAAAATGCCCAAATATCCTGATTTAAGGAAAAGAGGTAAAGCTTTATGGCTTGTAATGCATCTTCCTGTTTCCTAAAAAAACAAACAGCAACCTAATCATGCAACTTCACTCCTGGGTCCTGCCACACGTGGGGCAATAAATTGTTTCTGTTCAGGCCACTGGATGAGCCTTCACCATAAAGGAATAAAAAGTATATAATCAAACAGCTTTCAGTGGCTTCCCTGCTTGAACTGATTTCTCATCCCCTAGGAATATTTCCATATTCATATCACCTGTGGTGGGGGTGTTTTTGTTTGTTCGTTTTCTTGGAGTTTTGGGGTTTGGTTTTTAGGTTTTGGGGATTTTTTTTTTTACTTTTCTCTCTGATTAAAGCTTTTCCCTGGAATACCTGAGTCACCTGCAATAAAGCAGGTTCCTACCACTATCCTTTCTTCACCACAGGGTCACCCTCATATACTTTTAAGAAATGAACACTTCAGCAGAACATGGTATACAGATAATATCCATCAAAGCAAACAACTACACCATTCCCCTCCCTGCCTCTGCTAAAAGACAATTTGTTTTAATAGTGATCCCAGAATTAGCACTGTATTTCATTAAAAATCTTTTTAATGCACAGTGAAAATGCACAGATCTGAGCAACAAAAACCAGGGTACTGGCATATTCTACAGGGTGCCACTTCAGTCTTGCAACCAGGACTATTAATTGTGCTATTACACACCTCTATACCAGGAAAGAAGCACAAACTGCTTGTTACATCTATGTTTTATCTCTTGTACCCACAGGTTCCCTGCCTCACTGGCCTATTGGAAGGTGAAAAGGCATGTGAGGATGCTGGATCACCAGAAGGCATTTTAATAGACTTAACAGAGAAGAATTCCACCCCGTGGTAACCAGGTGTCCTTTTGATTTCAGTAGTTATGATGTGTTACACAGTCAGACAGAAATTCTGCCACCTGCATCAACATCAGTATCTAAAACCAGTTAGACAAACTGAAAAACAAAGTATTTGAAAGCACATAAACAGAAACACATATGATGACTTCAAAAGGCAACAGGATGACTTTAATCTGAATGCAAACAAACAAAATCGAAGGATCTGAAACTAAAGCAGACATCATGTGCTCTGATATCATTCCCTGGCACAGGATAAAACCCCAGGCAGATAGAAACACACCAGAGAACTCCAAAACCTGGATACCTTATAAATCCACTGAAAATATCTTATTTGGTGCATTGCAGTGAGCAAGTACAGATGCAAATGAAGACTAAGTACATCCTTTTGTTAAGGCCTGTAGTATTTTTCACATAATTTACTTTGCTCACAACAGATGTCCAAGTAGGAACATGGACTAAAATACCTATGTTGCTTATAAAGAGGGAGATGCTTGCTATCTTGTCCCTAGTGGACAGATGGAACATCTGGAATAACCTACAGCTCCCAAACTCACAAATGTAATCCCTTCCCATAGGTATATGATCAGCCTGGTGCCTTTCATAGTATTTTGCCAGATACTATACAGACTTTACTCAGGAAAATACAAGATTACCTTTTTACTTCTTGAACATAGTCTGCATTTCTGTCAAACAGGTGAGTTACCGAGTTTTTGATTGCTTCATGTTTGAAAGATGAAGCTGTTCCAAAAACAGTAACATTTGGAATGGTTGAACAGAGCTGAGCAACAGCTTGACCCTGCAAACACATTATTATGTTAGTTCACTGACATGGAAATTGGCTGACAGACTTTGCAGCTGCCAATTCACTCATGACACAGCAAAATCCAAGACCAAACATGTGCAAGGACTTCCCAAACTAGTTTCTTTTCAATGAAATACAGTTCAGCCACAGAAAAAAGACACTTAAATCACAAGGATATTCTGAAGACAAAGCAACTGTGGGGATAAAACCCATTTAATGTACAAAAAATGTACAGGAAAATAGTTTTCTTATGGTTTCAGGAGAAGACAGCAAGTTGCAATAACAAATGCTGCACCGTAAAGAAAATCTGGTTCGCCTCTTATTAATAACAATAATTATTACTGATTATTTAAAATGCAGGAATAGCCTTGAATGGCACTAAGAGGTCTGCTTAGGCCAGTGTCCCAGCCTCAAAACTGATCAACAGCAAAGGGCTAAAATGGCCTAGAGAACACACAGGGAAATCATTCTCTGGCATATCCCTCCTGGTCTGAGCAGTGACACACTGGGGTCCAGCAGATGCTGTCAGCATCTGTGTAGGACCTGGGGCATTGGAGAATTTAGGCCATCAAATGTCTGTACTTCATGTTTCCAGCTTCAGCCCACTGAAGGCCTTAACTGCATTTAAACCTCTAATTTCATGAGGCTGAGAGAAGAAGGGAAGCACTGCCTAAGAGCTGAGCCACCCAGACTCCAAAAAAAGATTCCAACAGGTTCCGACCTAGGTTGTGTTTTGCTCTTAGCACACTAACAAAAGGAAGACAGACTTTTGGTAGCCACATCCTACCTCTTCTTGTAATCACATTATCCCACTGGAGCTAGCACAGTTACACAGATGTGCCCAGAAGCAAAAAAGCCAAAAATGGCAGTCATTTTAAAATAACATCTGATAGAATTCAGCAGATTCTTACCTATATTTCCACACAAGACTGTCATTTGCAAACTGTATGCATGACTAGTAAAAATCATCCATGGATAAACATATTTCTCTTTGCTCCAACTAGAAACACTGACTGTTAGTTGTACATCCCAGTAATTAGTGCTTGGGTTTTATTTATTGTAGAGTAATTAGCTAACCCTGCATACCCTGAGGGCCTTGGCATCCTCACATATCCTGCTGAATGTAACTGCTGGTGACAATCCTCCAAGCTGAACATTGAGGACAAGGTTATTATCTATATATGGTGGCACCCAGGAGTTTCAGACTGGTTTCCTACTGGGTTAGTCAGTAAATGTCCATACAGCAAAACACAGCTGAAGTGATCCTTTAGACACAGAGAAGAGGGCAAGAGAAGGGATGCATCCTCATTCCTACTTTACAGATGAGGAGTGGAATACCACAGCAGAGTGAACAGCTCATCGAATAGCTCAGAGAAGCTTAGAGCAGGACCCAGGTAGAAATGCTGATTCCTAGCATGGTAATCCAGCACCAAACTAAAATGACCTTTTCTTTTTAAAATCATCTACCATTTTCCTGGCTTGGAATCCCTAATGTCTTAGAAATCACAGGAAAATCCATTACAGAAGGGCCTCATCTCATGAGGTATAATATCTTTGGGGAGCAGAAAATGTTTTACTCTTCTCATACTTCATTTTTCTACTACTTACCATCTCATCCTAAACCCCTCCCAGATTTTAGCTTCCACAAATCAAGTAACATAAAATTACGAGGAAAAAATAAATTAGGATTTTGTATCTGTCCTTTTCTTAGTCATTTTCATAGCAATCCTATTTTTCACTTTTTGTGTCTCCCAGAAACCCATCATTCAAAGTGATTTAGATAGATCAGTATTTTATAATGCATGCTAGTTGAAAGAAATTCTGACACTATTGATCTATTCTCTAATTAGTTTTCTGCATTTTCAATCTATCTTGGGGAGATGACAGATAATGAATATATCCTGAATCAAAACCACTGGATGTTTAAAAGGTCAAATATTCAGGAAGAAAGCATGTTGATTTTTATCCTGCAGAAGATGATTAACATTTAGCAAACTGACAGTCAGATGAACAGGAGAAATGCACAAAAACCCCAGGATGTGAATAACCTATTTTCCTCCTGACTCCAACCCATTAGTACCTCTCCCTCCCCCCCCAGAGATAAGCTTATCTAAAATCCCAGCTCAGAATACTTTCCAGCTTTCTGTAGATATTTGAAGTCTAAAACTGACTCATATGACCAGCACTTTTATAATTGGATGAACAACATCACCAAAGTACTTTGAGGCAATTCTGAGAAACATTTTTCTACAGTTTTCTGAAGATCTTGATTTGACATTGACTCGTACTTATTTTCTTAGAAGCAGGAGAACTGAACTCGACCTGTGACCTCAAACATTTCCCTAATTTCTGTGGAATTCGACTAAGCTCCAAAACAAGACTGTGGCTATGCAAGTCACTCCTAAATCTTTTCTAATTCCTTGAAACCATGTGGCTGCCTCTGGATTAGCCATTACTGTTTAGAGGGTTATACATTTTAACTGCAAGCATGTGAGACCCAGCGTTCAGAATGTCCACGGTTCACAAACGAAGCACAAAGGGTTTTGCTGCTGAAGGAGCAGCATCCTCTTCCCAGAGCCGTGGACAGGCAGGTGAGATATCCATGCTGCCACTCTGCACATTCCCACCAGGAAGCATCCTTTCATCACAGGGGCACACCAGCCCTGTCCTGTCTCTTGGATCCTAAAAACTGCTTTGTGGGAGACGGAGACAAGAAGGATTTCTGTTTCCACCCCACCTAGAAAAACACATCAACTCTGCTACCAGCTTTGTGGAGACCACATGGATTTGGAAGCAGGAACCATGATATCAGAAATAGTGTATGAACTCTAAAATCTTCCAGGAGGGTGCTTAGTTACACAAGAATGATTTGAAAAATTAAAACCAAAATTCTTTATAAATCTAATTTTTCACGTACCATGCAAATTTCTACACGTGAGTACTGACTAGATTCTTACTTCCCAAACACAGGAAAACTACTAAGTTTTAATGGCAAAAAACAATTATCAGTTTGATGATTAATTTTACCCTCAATGGAATTTAGCACTCTTTGGAAAAAAAAAAGAATTCACTGAAGGGCTAGATATGGTTATAAAATAGCCCCTTAACGTGGAAGTAATCACTAGACCTCAGCCTGATGTGCAAACTGTACACTGAATTACAGCAGGCATAGGGCAGAATAAATTCAAGAAAGCACATTCTTTGCTCTTATGTAAACTGAGGTCAGCCTTATACCAGGAAAGAATAAGCCATGTAGAAGATACTACCCTGCAGATCTACATCTATTAAAAGAAATAGCATCAGTAAAGAATTACCATTTCTATATTTTTGCAGCCCAAAGGTGCTACAGCATTTTTAAAAATAGCATTCAGACTTAATCCTTCATAAGAAACTTGTTTAGAGCCAAACATGAGGAGAATCCACGTTTCCAAAATGCTTTGATTCCACATAACCTTTGTGAAGTACACAAACATAAGAAAACTGCAAGAGAAGACATCTACTAATCTCCTGGCATCAAGGAAAACTTTTCTCCAGTGTTAGGTGAAGTCTAATACACACAGCACTTTATCTCCTGAAGGTGTCATTTTCCCAATTACAGCCAAGGAAATTGGAAACTGAACACCAGAGTGAACATTGCAGAGTGGACAAACTGAAATGTGATTCTTGGAGAAGCCTAAGGCAGCATCTGCTACACTCTCATGCACCACAAATAAGGTTTGAAATAGAGACAGGGGAAGAGTCGCTGGGAAATAATCTCTTTTACCCTCAAAGCATTTTCTGCAACAATTAGCAGGGCATGTTTTTTCCTACCCCTTTGTAAAACTGTGCAACTGAGGTGCATCACGCTCAGGGCTGAATCTCCATGTGGCATAAATCCTCTGCAGTTCGGTGGAACTCTGACAACACAGCCCAGCCAAGACCCACCCAGAGGATATAAACTCTACCTTGGAAGGCAGAGCAGCCAAGGAAGAGTTAAGCACTGTCTGTGACCTGACTCAGCAGGTGACAGGGAAAGGACACGTCCTCTGGGGAGTGCAGGGCTGCCAGAGGCAAAAGCAAAGGCCTTCAAAGACTCCAGCTTGCTTTGGTCAGGAAAATTGCTTTTTGTGTATGGCTCGCTGGGCTTTTGTGTTTGATTAACAGATTATGTTCTGAGGCAGTGTCTGGAAATAGCCTTGGCTGTGGCTGCTGAGGGAGCACATCCACTGCTTTGGAGGCATCCAGCAGCACAGAGCAGCTCAGCCTCCTCTTACCCTCTCTGCCTTGAAGAGAGAGAGCTTGGTACTTAAAGCAGCCTGGACTTGGTTACACACAGCTCTGTGTGAGCTGATTTATTCCCTTCCTTGGCTGCTGGAGATGAAACAAGAGAAAAGCACTTTATCAAACACAGAGTGGCTATGAACTGCTAACATGAAAATAGCAAGTGCAGTCCTGGGAGATACCAGGAAAAGGTGTCAGCAAACTGGGCTGTATTAATGTCATTACTCAGTGTGCTGGCCAGGACCATCACAGGAGCAGAGTAAATTCTAATTATTCACATTCAAGGAGTTGTGACTCAAACACGAGCTTGAGCTATTTAATGTGCTCCTACCTGCTAAGTGCAGACAGAGCAGCCTATCCACACAATGTTTAAAAGGATCAGGAAGGCTGAGAGACCCATTTTAAAAGGCTCTGGCTTTCATACCAGTTTACTGCAGCTTTTTGCAGCCAACAGCTCAGAGCCCAGGAAACACTTCTGCTTCTGCCTGGAGCAGGGGCTGTAGGATGGCCCACAAAACAGACATCTAACTTTACAAAAAGGAGGCATAACCAAGCAAACTATCTCCCAGCCTGAAAAATATGGGCCAAGGAGAGATTTGATTCTGAGCTTGTTGTGGCCATGAACACACACATATCCTACAACAAAAGATGTGAAAGAAGTGCCACAGGAGGAAAGAGGAGCTAATTTTATTAATGGAAAACACCAGCAGAAGAACAAAAATGTATCAACTGGCCACAAATAAAGTCTTGAAAATTTTCTTACCAAGTGAGACAGAGCAGAGAGAATCTGAATGAATAAACAGGTATTTTTCCAAGAAGAAATTTGACCATTCTCTTGAAAGAGTTCCTAAATGCTGTCTGTGGTATCAGGTGACTAGATTTACTAAGAAATGCCAGATCTTTGTCAGATAAAATATCACCACTTCAGTGATTCATTTTGGAACACATCCTCAAATATTTGCAATTTGTGCAGGGGAGACACAATAAAAAAGAGTTACTGCTGCCAAGCAGGAACCAATCCTGCCAGGATGGCCTAAATCTGTTGCCAAGTCAGATTTACCCTTCAAATTCAAACATGAGAACTGCATCTGTAACTTACTCTGCTTGCATTTCCTCTGCTGCTGAGCCTGAAAGGGAAGGTCAGACCACAGCTACTGGATGGCAACCAATGCTCCTGCATGAAAGGCAGCTTATTTTTAGCATCTTCAAGATCAAAATGCTAAAAAATTGGCTAATAATTCTGCCTTACTGAGGGGTAAAGTGATGAAACAGAAGTGTTTACAAAAACTTGGTAAAAAACAAGACTCTGGGCTCCAAATATTCAGAATAGGATGTACATAAAGCACAAACGAATAAGCAAATGGGCATAATGGCCCTCTCACAAATCTAACCCTTTGAAAGAATTAATTTTACAGGTAGGTATCAAGAGACTGGATTTAGTAAAGCTCAAAGAAAAAGGCCTCGGGGGGATTTCTTTTAAAAAAAAAAATAAAATAGCTCTATATTTATACTAATTCAACTAATCCAGGATACAGTTGATAAATTTACATTAATAATTTTAAGAGCAACTTCATATACAAGCCTGTGCTGTGACTTGCACTGAATACACTGACAGTCTTCATTTTAAAGAACTAATTGCTCCATACAGCAGACCAGTCCCAGCAGGGTGCACACTGCTGCTCAGTCCTCTCAGGGTATTTTCTTCCACTGCCACTTTGCTTCACTTAAAAAAATGATGTGAGAGTATAGTTGTGAAGAGAGCTACTCTACCATTGTCTTACAGTCATTTCAAACATAATTACAGCACTTCACAGTTAAGATGGACCAACAGATGTACTACAGCAAGTCAGATGTCCTTGCAAATGCATTATTCTGAGCATTGTTTACACATGAAGTTTAGCTGCTTTCTCCCTTTTTTAGCAACCAGTTCAGAAGGATGCTCAAACATTTCCATGTTTTAAGCATGTAAACTCTATTTGTATTAGAAAATTACATTTTTTTGGTTCATTATTGAACCACCCTGCTTCTCAGTATAACAGTTCAAGCAGGTAAGTGTCCTTAGCAGAGGCCTGGAAGGGAGGGTGTGACAACCTGGTTAGATCTTGGTCAGCAGCAGCTCAAGTAATGATAACAATGATTTGTAAGGTGCTCATCACTTCTCAAAGCCTCAGTGGTTCATACCATGCAACCATAAGTTTGTACTGTGCTTTCCAAGAAGGCTCCTAAATTTCTTCAGGCTACTTCACTGCTTGGGTCGAGAGCTGAGTCAGTCTCTCTTAACTGCCCCTATCCCAAGAAGGAACAGGAAAGCTAAAGCAGTCCCCTTTCCAAACAATAAAAATCAACAAGGCAGCCAAATGTAACCTCTCCTTTCAAACCTCCTTTCTATGCACTGCAGCAGATCCTCTTCCTCTTCTGAGGTTAGTCAGTAATACTCCAACAGTGTCAGAAACAGAGTTTGTGTCCACCTCCCTCCTGGATCAGGGAGACAAGGTGCTTCCCTACAATAGTCACATCTCATCCCATGATCAGGAAGATGGCATGATGCCCTGAACCTTCCACTGAGTGGGTGGCAGGGAGGGCACTCATTTGGGATATGGAACTGGATTCAAATCTGCAGCACAGAGACAGGTACGTGAGACTTTTTTCAAGACAAGTTATCTTGGTACATTTCCTTTTTCTCTACATCATCTTCTGACGTCCCCTGGAACTTCTGGAATAAATAAACTGCCTTATCTAAAGCATCCTGTGAGACATTAAAGGATATCATTCCCTACTAATCGCCCTCCAGGCACAGATGGGAAGACAATTGCTATAGTTACCTCACTTCCAACATCATCTAGAAACAAAAATAAGGCCACATAAATAAACTGAGATACTACATAAGAGCAAAGGTCCTAGAGAATTTTCACTGATTCAATTTATTGAAAAAGCTGCAGAATCCTCCTAAAGAGGACTGGGGAGCCAGAACAAAGAACCTCACAAACATTTTAGAAGCAACAAGTCCTTTTTCATAAACTGCCTGAAGCAGCTAAAATAATGATCTTGCATAATGAGAAAGAAACAATTAGAAACTTCTAGTCCCACAGGGAGCCTATTGTCTCATTAAAGTGTTCTGGAATTCCTGTGACATTTAGAAACAAACTGGCCAGATTTCCCACTTGCTACAAATGGGAAAGGGCCTTCTATCTATTAAAATAGGACAGAAAATACCTCTTCTTATAGCAATTTCAGTGCCAGTTTTCTGTTCATTAACAAAGAACTTCATGAGAATGATTTGTTTAGTTGAGACTGTGAAATTTTTCAAAGGATTAACAAACAGATTATTAGAGTAACACAGAGCCCTCCAAAATCTTCATGTCTATTTAGCAGAAAGAAAAAAAAATCTATGCATCTCCAGAGTGGTAATTTGTCTGTAAAACCTATTAAGCAATGGGAAAATTCTTTCCAATTCCAGCTATACGTGCTCTCCCCTTACAGGGAACAAGGGGCTGTAAGAGGCACTCCCTGTGACAGGGAGCAGCATCCTGGCTTGCAGGTCAGACAGCCTTGTCTCCCTCTGATGTACAGTCCTTCCTCAATCCTACACAGCCCTTTGACCACTGACTGGGCAGCTTGGCTGCTCTTCTTGCATGCCTGGCCTTTCCCTTGGAAACTGTTTCATTTAACTACTTAGCAAGTGATGAATCTGATTTCTCCTTGTTCTCCTGGCAGCCAAGCAGCACCCATCCTTCGTTTAGCATCTCTCAGAGAAGGTTCTGAGCAGCCACAACAGAGGACCAGCCAAAAAAGCTGCTCACTGAGTATCTGGAGTAACAGAGGAAGCCATCAGCCCCTTCCAGGAACAGCCCAGCACAGGGTTTGGGCACTAGTGCAGAAGGCTGTGTGGGCACAGAGCATTAACAGCCCTTCAGGAAGAGAAGAAATAAGTAACAGAAGCAAGTGAGATCAGAAAGAGAAAGAAACAAATCTAGCAAGGACACTTTATCTCAAAAGGAGGAGGAGTTTGTTTTCTCTGGATACACATGTATGTGCAGGGGTTGCTTTGGGGCTGATTCTGTGTGCTCAGCCTGGGTCTGCAGAGTGCCAGCTGGGCAAATGGCCTTAGAGCCAGCCTTCAACTCCTGTAGAATATTCCCCTGAATGTGTGGCCTCATGTTGCTTTAACAGTCCTAAATTCCACACGAAGAGATTTAATATTAAAGAACAATAGTCAGCCATAATGCTCTGGGTTGTACTGTGCCAAAGCATAATACGATTATAAATTCCCTTCATTTACAGAATATTCCAACAGGACCCTGTACTGCTAGAAGGATTACTGTTAGCTAAAAATACTTTGTACAGGGAACTCATGAATTTATTCCTTTGATTACAGCCCTCATTTATATGAGAACCTGAAAGAAGGTCTAAGGGCATAGAATTAGGCAGAAGGTGTTTGGGGCTGCACACTGGGCCTCAGGAGACAACAGAATATTAATTCAGCATAAATAAGGCATAACAGGAACACAGAAGAGGTACTCCCATTTGAAAGGCTGGTGTCTGAATGTTCTCAGGATGTAAAATCTGCCTCATGAAGAAGGACTGCATCATTTCAAATGCAAACAAACTCCCTTGTCAGTATCTTAGCATTCTGCACAAACTTTAATATTTTCCAAAGGAGGAAGATTTCCTAAAACACAGTTCTTCGAACTGGTAACACAAACTGCTGATTGTTTAGTTCACTGAATGCCCTGGTATTCCCCCAAATTCATCCTCAGTGTCGCTCTGCCCATGCCACACAATGTCTCCTTAGGAATGATCCAAACCATGACCTACAGAAGCCACTGCTGACTCCAATTCAGCATTTGTACCTTTTCCTCAGGGTTCACACAACAACTTTTTATGCTTTCATTCCCTCTATAACAAAGGGAGAAGAGAGGGGCAAAAAAAGTCTTTCACAGAGAAAGCATAATGCACACTCACACATGGTATGTGCAATATTCCAAGAGGAACATTTACTATAAGGAGGAATATGGTCACCTACAAATACCATGTGCAGGGAGCTTATTTATCCCTTTAATTACAGACTTCATTTACACAGAAATACAAAATGTGTAAGTTCAGCAGTGCAATATTTGAGACAACACTTGTTCCTTGATTGCTGACAACCAATTAGGGCTTTTTTGGTGAAGTTTTTGAGTCATAACATTTTTGTTTTATCAAGAGCTCCTGCCAACCATTCAATCAGCATTTTGATGGGAAATCAGATGCAGTTCCTACCACTGCAATCCCTCACACACAGGGAAGTCTGATACCAGATCAACTGCAGGGTCTGCCTCATTTCAGAAACTGAGACACATCAAACTGCTTCAGTTGCTTGGTGAGAGGAAAGTAAGAAAAGTTCCAACTTACCACCCCACCTCCTGCTGAGTGAACCAACACAGACATGCCTTCTCTCAGGTTAGCAACCTCAAAAAGCATCATGTAGGCAGTTACAAAGTTCATGGGAAACGCAGCAGCTTCAGAAAAACTCATGTCATCTGGGATCTTGTAGACAAATTCTACTGGGGTACAGACTACTTCAGCCCAGGCATTGTAGTTTACAAAAGCCATGACTCTGTCTCCAATCTACAAACAAAACAGAAAACAACGCAGAGTATGACTGCAACTGAGACTGTAGAGAGCGACTCGTAAGATCTCCAACATTCTTGTTCAAGCTGTGGGTCACTGGCTGCACTGTGAAGAAAATGGTGCTTAGTAACAATAAATATCACTTTTTACCACAAACACTATACAGAGCCCACTCATCATGCCAGATCTCAGTTCCTGAGAATCATCCCCACAACTGGACAGAGATCAGGCCTGATCCAGCTGGGATCATTAAAAATCACCTTCCTCTTTTAATGGGAGAAGGAATAGGTGCCATTTTTCCATAAGGAGGGCTGTATTTCAATGTAAAATATGTTCTTACACACTGCTTTCAGAATGGACAGCCATTTGTCACACAGTAATGCCATCACAGCAAATGAGCACAGTAAGTGCTGGCAGTATCTCAGGCAGTACAGACTAAGGGCTTGTAAGACACGTTTTTCTGGAGCAGAAAATTCCCACAACTTTAGCAAGACTTGAAATGAAAGAGATCTACAAATGGAAAGAAGGTCAGAGGATATAGGGTGCAATCTTTGCAACGCCTGCCATTGCTCTGGACAGAGATAACAAGACATGTCAAGGAGACACTGAGCATCTGGTGTGCTCCTATTCTGTGCAAGGATTCCAGAAAGAAACCAACAGAATGTTCTTACATCTTCCTCATGGCACATTCTCCTGCTCATGGATTCACACCTACACACAGCGGTCATTCTGAGCCTCTACCCTTCTGCTATGAAGATAATACACAAAAAATAAAATACTATGGCTTGTTTCAATTACAGGGAGTACACCAGAGCACAGAAATGTTCTATAGTCAGAACAAAGAAATAACTTTAAAAGGACACACAGAATATTCAGACAGGTGCAATGTTATTCAAACAAGCACCATATGTCACAACCTTATGATGCCCTTTAAAAAAAGCAAGAACTTTTAAAATGAGAATGCTGATCTAGAGCAGAGACTTTATACTCCTTTGTAAAATATTCTTTGATATGAAGCATAACTATAAAACACAAACACTACAGTGGAACTACTGAGGCAGCAGACTTTTTCCAAGAGCAAAATTATTGTTCGGTTAGTGTTTGTAACAAAATACTTTGCAAGATTATGACTTGTTTCAAGGCAGAAACGTGGCAGGATGGGAACAGAGTGAAATGTCCTAAGACCTCATCACTGACACCCTACTTGGAACTAAACTGGCCATTATATTTATTCAATTGAGAAATTTTACAGTTTTCTAGAGCAGCAAAATATTATCTTTAAAAATAAATACATGTATTTTGATTTATCTTCTTAAGATCAAGATGTATTAAGAATTCAGAAAATGTGATTACTTGATGACATGACTAACTTTTCAAATAACTAAGACAGGATTGACATGTATTAACTCAGAATTATTTCCAAAATTTTCTACCTACTCAGGAAATAAAGTGCTAGATTGTAGAGAATATAGATCTTACTAACAATAATGGAATGGAAGGCAGAACAAAATGCTGTTTATGTGTCATAAGCGATACAAAAGAATCCATAGCCAGTTCTGAAAGCTTTATTATATAGACTGTCATTTATCACATTCTGTTAGATTAAATAGATCTGTTTTCTGAGCAATCAGAGTAAGTCCTATACCTAGAACCAGAGTCTCAATTCAATCTGCCTCTCATGAATGCACACAGTTGGAAGAAGCAATGCTTATTGTAGATGGGGCTCTAGTTAACTCAAGATCAAAAGCTGGAGCTAGAAATAGCAGCACCTGGGTTTTGAGGAAAAACAGCAGTGATGATAGCAAGCATGGCCAAGAAAAGAAACTTAACAAGTTAATTTAATTGCTTTAAGTTTATTAAAGGACATCAGTCATGCTTTCCAGTTCCTATTTAGCCATGAGGATATCCACAAGCGACTTTTCAGGAAGTATTTTAAGGAGATGACAGTGGTGGCTTCAGAAACTCATTCAAGAAGTCTTTCTCATGCTCGGGAAGCAGCCAGGAAAAACTGACCTTGCACATCTTAACAGGGTGGTGAAGGTTGCTGACACTGGCACAGCAGAAGGGATTGGGGACAACACAGTGAACCTATGAAGATAAAAAATATTACCTCAAATCCTTTCACACTGTCTCCAAGAGCTTCCACAATTCCAGAACATTCAAACCCAGGAACAAGTGGTGTCTTAGGAGGGTTGTCAATATTCCCCTGTCGCACCATCAAATCAATAAAGTTCAAACCACTGTAAAACACGGAAAAAAATAAAATCAAGACTATTACCACAGATCAAAGCAAAGGACGAAACCCTGAGCTTAGTGATGGGAAAGCCAGGAAACCTGAAGGCAGCATTAAAAAGCTGGGCTCTGCAGGGTAAAAGGGACCCAGCAGACATTCCCACTCTCAGTATGCTGTGCCACAGGAGCCTCGGGCAGAGGAGGTACATGACAGGCAATCACATCTGCCATGAGCCCCAAGCTTACCAGGCTGTTTAGGAGTCACACACAGAACTTAAAAATTCAATACTGTGAAACAGTATAATTTCTATGAATGCATTACTAGCTGGCAAGCAAACCCAGGTCGATTTAAGAGTAAAACCCCAAACCTTGAACATTATAGACACAGTGGGCTAAAAGCTAGGCAATGTAACAGTCCTACCCTTTGATGTGACCCCAGGAATGCATCTTGTTTGTCCCAGGCAGGAGTCCAGACTTTGACATAAGTTTATTAAGTACCAGATAGGTTCTTGTTTTAAAACTGTTCCTTCCTGTATCACGTTTGTACAGTTTTGCAAACGTTATTTACGTCTTTGAAGTCCTCAGGGTTGCTGCTTAGGAAAAAATACAGGTCTTCCCCTGTAGTCTGTTTTGCAGAAGACTTAAAGCACCTTTTCTTTGTCTTCTGTATGCTATCCAATTTTATTAAGGAAAATGTTGTGGTTTACTAGGCAGCCACATAAAAAAGGGAAAGGCACCACTTATCCATTGTGCATATATTGATTACTGGCCTTAATGCCACAGTTAAAACCTTAAAACTCCTCAGCACTAATCCACTGTTCCAAAACACAGCCCTGTACTTGTTGTTAGGGAAACACACAGCCAGTGCTACTCAGTCCTCCTGTGGTATCAGCAACTGCTTGGACAGGGAACTGATGTGCACAAGGATTTGTCAGATGGAGCCTTGGTCAGATACTCATCAGGATACAAAGAGATTGAACAGACCCATCAAATTAAAAGACAAAGTAGACACACAGCCTAAGCACAGAGACAACACAGTATTCATGGGATGTAGGTCACTGGGGATGGGGAAGGAAAGCCCACCAAATGTAAGCATTCATAATTGTGGTGGAGGGTGTAAAGAGCAACCTGAACTCTTAACTTTCCACATGATCATACAACAAGTTTGTAATATCAACCATATGGAAGGTTAAGAGGGGTTTACACACAGTTAAGTTGGAAGTTTTGAAATTACTCTGGAAAGGTCACTTCCTATCCAGTGACTAAGACCACCTCCTACATCACCACTGTAATGTTGAGGATGAAAGAGAAATTCCAAGTAGCAAAATTCCTGCAAGGCAGTCATCATGTTGGGGGGGAGAAACAAAAAAACCCTCAAAACACACCACAAACCCAGAACCAGAAACTGATGGTAGCAACCACTGTCTATGTTAACTTCAGCAATGGCCTTTTGAATACATGCAAAGTGATCCAGCTGCAAAAAGTGCAGAGTTTCTGGAAGTTCTGTTTTTAATCCTAAACGAAGAGCTGGATGCAAATGAAAGCCATGAATTATGAAAATCGATACACTGACATGGGCTCTTGCAGAGCCCCTTTCTGTGACTGAGCAGGGCTGTCTCTGAACTGCACAGACTGGATTACCCATGCACTGCTGGAGGCACTTTATCAAACAGTTGAGTCTGATTCTCTAAGTCTGCAGTGCTCTGCCTTAACAGTTTTGAGAATCTTGCAGATCATTTTCTGTATCTGTGGTTCAGTTTTTTCTGCATTCTTGTTTCCCTTTTTCTTTAATGTGGGTAGTCCTGTGGGAAGCAACAGTCAATTTGTTTCTCCTTGCTCTTCCCATACACTTGAGGATGCCCAATACCTTCCATTGAAAAATCTCAAATCATGCAGACCATCCCCCACACCCTGGAGAGGTGCTGCTTTTGATCTTTCTTATTTCACTTCAAAACTTCACTGAAATTAATTACTGAAGTTAACAAAATGCCACAGAACAAAAAAGAGGACTATAGAGTTTTGCATTCTTAAAATCCTTACTCTTACCCTGGCAAGCAAACTGCCTGACAATCTTTTTTCCTTAAAAAACAAAAAAAGGCAAAGCTTTAAAATTATCTGATCTCATGCTTTTTATCCAGGAACACCAACCCTATCTGAACAAGAGCAATGCCAACATACTCTGCTGTTCTGTTACGCTTAGGATTTAATTTCTCTGCTCCAGTTTTGTGAAGTGCTGTTACCTCTGTCACAGAAATCATAAGGGTCACTTCCATCCCATTCCTCGTGATGCACACGTGTAGCAGCACAGGGAAGAAATAATTATAAGAGGAAAGAAAAATAGAGGGAGGTAATTACAGGACATCCTTCCTTATTCACACACCCTGTGTGAAATACTGCTTTGGTTTGCTCTAGCTACTTGTCTCATCTTTTAAACTGTATGCACACTAATGTTCTGCAAATTATAATACAAACAAATACAGCAATTTGAACTGCTTGGTCATTATCAATCAAAAAATTATTTCAGGAAATATGCAGAAGCTGTGACTCAGCTTGGACATTGATGGCTGCTCCATTTCTTAGTCACTGAATGAGGCTAACACATGACTCATCTCAGCTGACACATTTTCAATCTGATCATTGATATTTCAGACCTTCAAAAGAATTATTCATCTGTCTTAGTGCTTATAGCAACATATTCTCCATTTCCTCCCTTTCTAGTGCCATACTACAAAATATGAACGTACAATTAACTGGTCTACACATATGATTCAACTGGTTTCATCCCCAATTAATTCAGACACCACAAAAAACTTGCACTTTTCACTGATATATACCACGTATCATAGATGTGCAAATTGTTCATAAAATAAAGATTATTTTTCTCCACCAATTTGTCAAGAAAAATAATGATCATTTACAACGATGGTCAGCTGCAAAGCTGATACAACTGAAAACGTAGTGATGAGTGGAGCAGCCTATTTTCACTGTGTCCAGCACTGCAGGTATCAACATGTGCACACTGCCCTGGGTAAAGCTGACAGCTTTTTCACTCAGTCTCCCAGACTACAGCCCAAGTCCATCATCCTCCCAACCAGTGTTCTTTTACAGGCTCAGGTCAAGAAGACTGGCAAACTGATTTTGCTTTGCTTGTAAGCACACTTTGGTGACCTGGCCACATTTCAGCCCTATGGCCGTTTTCAGCCTTCAGGCTCCTCCAGCATGAAGGGAAGCTGGTGTCAAACAGCACATGTGCCACTCACACTGCTCACAACTGATGCTGCAACCCTGGAAAGCAACTGCAGCTGTAGCAGAGATGAATATTTCTATTTTACAGCCAAGTGCAAGTGCAGGGAATGCGCTACCTGTGATACACACACAGCTCCTGCTTTGATGGAAGAGAAATTCATACAGGTACTGGAAAGCACTGTAAGCCCCTCAGGCATTTAAAGGTATATGTCCACATGCTCAGAACATTCTAAGTTTTGCACGTTAACTTCTGTTAACCCAATGGCTGAAGAAAAAAGATCACTCAGGAAACAAGACAGAACGTTCTCAAATGGAATTACAACCCTGCTTGATAGCAAGATGAGCTGCCCAGAAGTTACTATGCTACCACCAGCTCTTATATGCATTTAGCACAGAATTTCTTGCATTTCCTAGAGTCACTAGTGGAAAGAAAAAAATGCAAAAAATCTCAGCCTTAATTTACTAGTCATCATTCAGATGGACGGGTATCACCATTTTTCATAGGCAACACCTTGGTGTGGGGAATGTCACAAACTTCATGATCCCCATTAAGTACAGGATGAAAAGCCCAGTGTTTGAACAGGTCAAGACACTCAGTTACACCAACCCACCAGCACATTCCAAGATCTGAGGCACATCCACTGCATACATCATTCAAAACAAGCTTACTGCCCCATACCAGTAAAATTTTTAATGCCAGTTACTTCTAAAGTAAACACCTTGGCCTTCACCTTGGAATTTATCTTCCAGATGCACTATGTTTTCACATAGCAGAAGGTGACAACAGAAAACACACCCCTGCCTAGCCAAAATTAAATCAGTTTTTGGGACACATCTTCTTACAGTTCTGCAGTAAGACCGTAATGTTGCTTCTTTCCCTTAAAAAAAAAAAATCCTCTTTTCATGAAGGAACATGTGCACTCAGAAACAGCGATCTGGGAAAAACAGCCTGCTCCAATTTGCTGGGCATAAAAAGAAAAATCCATCTAGGAAAGCTCGGTTCAGGATGCTGCCGGACCATAAGCCACTTGTTACCTGGGCACAGGGACCAACACCGCTGAATTACCCCGAGCTCCAGCCACGCTAACTCCGAAAAAAAAGGCTGGTGACTGAAGCAAGCGATTTCCAGGAGAAAAACAACAGCCAGAGTCAGATGGGAAAGGGACGGGTGCTGAGCAGCACACACACGAGCTGCCATCTACATTTCTTAAAGGAATTAAAACCCTGCACGCACTTGGCCGTGTTTTCCCCCGGCTGGTACCGTGACATTCAAGGCCGGTGATCGCCCGCTCGCTGCGGCTGCCGAGCGCACACGGACCCGCCCGGACCGGGGCGGCCCGAGCCCAGCTCCGACCCGGGAGCTCCCGGGGCCGCCCGGGGAAAGGGACGGGACGGGGCGGCGGGAACGGG
>VXBA01004393.1:867615-882911 GCA_013399895.1 Serilophus lunatus | reverse complement strand
GAGTCCAACCCGTGACCAAACACCAGCTCGTCAACTGGACCAGAGCACGGAGCGCCATGCCCGGTCTTGCTTTAAACACCTGCGCAGGGATGGAGACTCCACCACCTCCCTTGGACAGTCCATTCCAATATCTGAACATCCCGTCTGTGAAGAAATTCCTCCTAATGTCCAAGCAGCTGCCCTGGTGCAGCTTTAGTATCTCCTCTCACCTGTCGCTTTTTACCTCACTTGGGAGAACAGCCCGACCCTCCCCTGGCTGTACCCTCCCCCCTTTCAGGTACCTGTAGAGAGTAATAAGGTCACCCCTGAGACTCCCCTTCTCCAGAATAAACAGCCCCGCTGTCACCTTAGGCCAGGGCATAGCCCAAAGTGCCCCACGGGAGCTGGGTGTGTGGCCAGTTGAAAGGCTGGCTGATCACACAGCTGCCCTCTCCTCTCATGGAATCATGGATTAAGTCTCCGCTCAAGGTGCCCAGGTCTTGAGCTTCACTGGGGAGCCTGGTGTGCAAAGTTTCTCCTTCCCCATTCCTTGTCCTGGAGCTGTTCTCGGGGCCAGCCCAGCGAACACTCTTAGCATCAGGAAAAACAGGCAGGCAGTTGCCACACGACTGATATACACCTTTGCAGGCAAGCAATACAAGCTTGAGACTGCTATAATACACTGTTAAGCCTTTATAGTACTGATCTCTTCCTGGTGATCGATGCTGGTCTCTGCTAGTTCCTGCAGGGAGCTTAAACCTTTAACGGGAGAGAACAGCACAGGAGCTTCCTCTGGAAGCTCACTGGAGCTTCCTGGGACTGGCCTGGTTTGAGGGTGAATGTGGATTTGGGGGGATTGTTAGTTGTTTTTCCATGGATGCTGGTAGAGTGCCTGTAGAGTTCAGATCTCTGCATCAGTATGTTGATGGCCCATGGTCTGAGTAAATCCACTTCTCACATGCCTAAAATGATGCATGTATTTAGAATTTCAAAATTCATTGCAGCATGCAATGTACATGGCCAGCATTCCTGCAGACCTCTCTGTGGACACAGTTCTTCCATCAAGCCCCTTCCAGCAACTGAGTTCTTCTTAAGAAGTTTCAGGACCTCTTTGACTCTTGTTAGTGGTCTGAATTCATCATCAATATTCCCTAATTTCACAATATGCATTTATTTCATCTTGGGACATGTGTTCAGGTGATCAAGTATTTAAAGGAAGCAAAAAATCTTGGCGATATCTTAGCTATAATGAGAAATGGGGTAAAACATTTCCACTCCCATTAACAAAGTAAAATAGTGGAAGAATGAGTAGAGTTTCCATATTCCTTTGTACTTTTTATATAACACTTTTGGGTTTTTTTTCTGTCTAGTCCCTAAAAAGTTTGTAGACAAAGTATTTTTTAAAGGCCATTTCTAAGACTTTGTCATCTAAGCCTAATGAAGCAGTAAACAAATACATGTTAGAAGCAAAGAAGAAGGAGTACTAGCCTCAGGGATGCTTCACTAGATTTATTATCTCAAGAAATTCAAGCAGATTTTATCAAAAGTGGAGTCTGATGCCTTAAACACCTCTTACCTTGCCCTTAAGATATATTTTGGACAAAGATTCAGAACCAGCTCATTAATACCATCAAGAATTTTCTGTGTGATGTATCAAAGTGATGGCATCCACTTCATTCTAAGTAACAGTGTGTGGAGGCATCAAACAGTTTTAAAGGTCAGGAACCTTTTTTCCTCTCTTGCTCCCCTGGTAATACCATGAATATCCCCTTCCCTGTTCCCTACACTTGGCTGATTCAGTGCTGTAATAGGGAATACAAAGTTCTGTCACTTTAGATCTGGCCATTTGAATGCATGACCAGGCAGGCAGCAGCTGAATAAAGAATAACATGCATTTGACTCCAAATGATTCACTCAGCTGGCATCTTGTTACAGTTCTAACTCAAATGAATGGTGAAGTGCAGAATGACTGGGGAAAGTAAAGCAGATAACATATGGCAACTAAGTGACATCTAGAACGATGAAGAGACTATGGGACAGCTCACTCACATCACTTCGACCATCTGAAAGATCCAGAGAGGTGAATCTGGACCTTCAGACTACATTAGTTTTGCAGTGGCTTGCGAGCCTTCTGATCAACCCTCCCCATATTAATTTAAAGCTGTCTCTACTCTGCCTTGGTCCTGAACCAAAGGTAATTTATCCTAAGTACCCTAACCATGTAGTGTTTGCAAGTCAAAATGTTGATGGATGGCCATTTTGTAGAAACATAATGCATGATAGAACCTGTGCTTGTACAGGTCAGTTGTGGCAACTGAGGTAACACGTAGCAGATATTTTTCCATAGTCCCAATTCCATTATTTTGATTTAATTCATAACGACTTCTTTAAGAATATTAGATGATGCAGTACAAAAACTTACGCTGAAATATATAAGCAGGGTTGAGAGTTGACTGTAAATTTAACCACTCTAGAAACAAGCTGTGGGATAGCCATTCTTATCACTTAAGACTTCACTAAAAGCATTCCAGTGATGGTTTTCCATTGACTTCAGTGGCCATGTGGATTAGACCTGTAAAAGTGAAAACACTGGACTTGATTTGATGGGTATAGACAAGTAATGTAATATTGATGGACAAGCAGACTGGCTACACTGTCCTGATTCCATCATTTCAATGCTCCATGGCTTGTTTCCTACTTTGTAAAGCTGAGTTAAACAGTGTTTATCTCATATGAATAATAACTAGTACTCCACACTTACAGTTCTCTTATAGTACTGCACAAGCACTAGGTAAATTTAGACTTTTTTTAGGACATTGCAGTGCTATCCCTGAATTTCAATAGGTTCAAAACATTATTCATAGGTTATCCTTTTAGGTAATTGACAAAGTAAATATCTTTTGCATATATTAAATCTCCTAGCATAAGTACTGTGATCAGTAACTGGACTGGTTTTTATCTGGGGATGCACATGATGTTTTATGTCCTTATTCATTTTGTGTGACTCCAGCCACTGAGAAGGAGTAATCCTACTTGGAATTTTGACTCAGTTTGGTCTCAGTAATTATGGATTCAGAGTTACTTGTTAGAAGCTTGTGAAAAAATATCTCTGAACTTTGTAAGCAGAGCTGGAGTGTACAGAAGAATGAGAATTCAAGGAATATTGAGGATAAGTTCAAAAAGCATATCCAGTTATCATGCTGGTTGCGTCCAATTGTTACAGTACAGTGCACAGTATCACCAGGAACATTGCTCCGTGAATGTCACCTTCCAGACTGATTACATATAATTACACATTGTAATTTTGATCAAAGTTACTTTCTATAAATTACCAAGCTATTGTGCCTTTTTGTGGCTCTTGTGTATTTCTCACTAAGTATTTACACGTGTAATACAGGTAGCTCCTTACTCTGCTTAAATAAAAGTGAGCTTTTTCTGTTTACTAAGCTGAGGTGTGTTTTGCCTGTTTCTAAAGATGCAGTCCAAGAGCACGTGACAGAACTGTTGCTGCTGTGGGAGCAGGGATGCTTCTAGCATTAAACTTGAAGGTGTTGTATGATTTTACAGCTCTTGTGAGAGCTCTGTCACTGCACAGAATTTCCACAGGTTTTACAATACAAAGAACTCTCCTTTTCTCCCACGAGCTCTTGATGCAACTTCTGTACCACTCTGGTTGTGCCATCTGTGACTGGCCTTCTGTAGAAAGGAATAGGATACTCTTTAGCATAATTGTATTTTCTATGGAGTGTTTTCTCATGGTCCATTAACATTCTCTTTCCCTCAGTTCCATAGCTACTTGCAGCTTTCTAACTCATTGATTTTAATAAACTATCTTAGCATGCTGCTGTACTCTCCTCTACTCTCTCTATATTCTCTTCCACTCTCCTTCCACAGGAAAAAAAATGACCCATAACAACAAACATAAACACCAGCCTTTTGTGAGATTAGCTTACTCTGAGCACTTTTAAGATTCCAATAGCACTGTGCATTACAAAGCTCCTAGGTTAGATCCCACTTGGGCTGGCAGAAAGGGATTTTCTCTGAATAAATGCATATGAGTTTGCAGGCAAGGTTTAGAACCCGTATTCTGTTTTGCTGGGATGCAGTTATCTTTCTTCATAGCAGCTCATATGATGCCATGTTTTGGATTTATGACCACAATAGTGCTGATAACACACCAGTGTCTTTGTTACTGCTGAGCAGTGCTTACATAGTGTCAAGGCCTTTTCTGCTTCTCCCATCGCCCCAGCAGAAAGGAGGGTAGGGGTGCAGGGAGACTTAGGAGGGAACACAGCTGGGACAGCTCACCCCAACGGATGGAAGGGGTGTCCTACACCATGTAGCATCTTGCTGAGCAATAAAGGCTGAGGGAAAGAAGGAGGGATAGGGATATTCAGGTTCATGGCTGTGGCTCTACTTTCCTGGAAATGGCTGAACATCTTCCTACTAGGGAGTGACTTCAAGGTGACAAGAGGTCCAGCCTCTTATTGCAAAAATTCCTCTTTTGACTACACATGGCTATCAATCCCACTGATTTCAAAGTGTCTGAGGAAACTTGGATGACATTCAGCAGAAATAATTCTGATGCTGCAGCTTAACCAAAATAGTATTGGTATTTGGATCTAATTTAGTAACACAATCCTCTTTCTGCACCTGAGATTCCAGATACTCGTCAGCATCTTCACATTTAAAGAGAGATGCTGGCTGGTTACATAAATACAGAGCCAAGTCTTGTCAAATTTTAGAGGGAACTGCCAAGAACTTTAGCAAGGATTCTGATGGACAGTTACAGTGATCACAGCCCATGCTGCTGGTGAGCAACATCAGAAACAGAACAACTGAAGTTAAAAGAGAGGAGGTGATTTTAATCATTAAAATAAGAGAAAATTGAGGCCTTTTACTGGGAAACTGTGACACAGACATGTCAGTGTCAAAAACAGAGGCAGCACATTATCCCCATCATATAATCTTGCAGTGCAAGAATAGGTTCCTATAAGGTTCTGATTGTTCTGCTCAAGCGCTTCTGCCAGGCTGGGTTTCTTCACCAGAATAGAGAACAGGAGATTCTTTCAGCAGAAAAAACCCACTCTGAGAGGGTTAGTCCAGCCTAATGGCAGCGTGTCTGAACACACGTGTTCAGGATTACAGGATACACTTGATGACACATCCTGACAGTAACTCCCCTTTCTCATCTCTGTTGAACTGTGCCATGTTAGCACGAAATGCTCATGCAGGTCTTGTAATACCCTGGGCAACGTGTTCCTGATGCCTGTATCACAACCTGCCCAACATGGCTGTGCTGCTAATCAGTGACAGAGCTTAAAGAAAACCCCAGAGTCACAGCTTTCAGTCCTCCTCTTACTGATTTACTGTGATTGATATCATGCCTTGCTGAGTTGCTTCCTGTCGTCTGAGCTGCAGTAATGGATTTTGCACATTCACAGATCACGCAACCTGTGACGTAAGAAGGGGAGAAGAACACATTATCAGTCTGCACAGAAGATTAACTGTAAGGAACTAACTAACTGTAAATGAACTAACTAACTATAAATCAACTATAAATCACAGCCCCTTACAACATGTTGCCTCCTCAGCTGGGCTGGCCCAGCCCGTTATGTGGCCACAGAAAGACACACCAAGGGACTGCCAGTTTAAAACACCCCAGAGTGTCAACTATGAAAAATAAACGTCCATGCAACAAGAACTTACAGGAACACTTTCCATACTTTTTGACTTGATCATTTCTTTCCCATATATTTTCATTTTGGATGTGGTACTACAGACTATCTTGCATAAAATGTGTCATCCTATGTGCCAAGTTATGGACAAATAATTCAGTGTGGGATTCCTGCTGTTAAATACTTCCCATTCTCTGCAGTTATAAAGGTACCTACAGCCAGGCCTGGGCTTGATGCTGTTGCAGCTCTTCCTCTATTTTCTGGACACTTTCCCATCAAAGTGGGATTTCAGACTCCAGGGGAGGAGTTTCTATAAGGTACACTCCTAAAAATAAGGGTTCTCCAAAGTGAAAATCACTGCCCTAACTTGTGCCACTTTGATTTTGATTTTAACAAGAGGAGCATCCCACAAACACCCATTTTTGCATGCTCTCTATCTCTGGATTCTGTAGACATGCTAGTTGTGGCAGAGAATGAGAATTTCCAGCTGGGATCACATACTTGCTGCATTGTTCTATGGTGGCATTTCTGGATTCAAATTTAAACTGCTCTATCTTTTCTTCAGGTTACGGTGTATTTAACATTGAGCATTCAGTCATTAAATACTGAGAGGCTCTTCTGTGCATCATCAGTCCCTTACAATTCTTTAGTGGATTGTTTTGTAGGTTCTGAACAACTCCATTGTTCCATATTTTGCGGGTTACAAGATGAAATGTCAGCTCTTCTGAGTGAGCCAGAAGAGTGCTTCCAGCCTGCAGCTGAGCATGCTACTTAAGCTGTGGCGACCTAGTAGTAACAGATGAGTCCTGCCTCCCCCATTAGCAACTATACTTTAACACTGGTTCTAAGTAGACTAACAGGGGGGTTTGTGTGTGTAAAGTACAATGGTTTGGATAGTCATCAAGTGCCAGTAACAACCTATACACTGTAGCAGTTCAGATGAAGCAGTTGTCATCACAACTCAATTAACTAAATAAACATACTTGTATGCAGCAGCAGCTCATATCCTCTGCATCATCTTTACCTCCACACAGACCATTTGTGCCAGCGAATCTGTCCCTCATCCCTTTGCCTCTCTCCTCCTCCTCTCCCAAGCAGGGGAAATAAGGTACCACACAGTACTGCTCACTCTCAGCTGCAACCTGACACGAGTGTAGCTACTTTTGACTGCATAAATCCAGGTCAAGTCATTGTCATCTTCCTCTTCCTCCCACTCCTCCCCTTTCTCCCCTTGATGCTGGCTGAAGAGGTCAACGTTCAAGAATTCTCTTCTAGTTCTGCTCTAATTAAAGGAAAAAAGGACATTTTGTGGATAAATATACAGTAAACTACCCGCTTGTCCATAAAATCTTAAAAAAAAAAAAAAATAAATCTTTAAAATTTTTACACAAAGAACTGGGACAATCAAATAGGACAGCCAGCCTGAGGTTGTCTTTAGATCAGCAGGTTTTGGTAAATGCATGCTCTTTTAGAAATATGTACCATAGCAACTTAAGTTACTCATATGGCTTCACTCACCAAAGAGCTCTGGAGTAACTGACATATCTAAGTCAATGCTTAGGTCACAAATAAGTTTTAATTGCCTTCACTACAAAAGGAATGTAATGTTTCTTCATAAAGGAATAACTGCTCAAATACCTCCCTCAAAACACAAAACACAAAGCACCAAGGAACAGAACAGATAAAAAGAAGGGTTCCTTATTTGAAGTTTGTTAGATTGCTGCAGGTTGAGGCCATAAATGCAATATTAAAAACAGGTAACATCCACCTGCAATCACAGCATTAATGGCCTTTTTTAATCTTTGACAGCATCTGTTTTCATGTTCCATCTTTTACCCTCTGTATATCTACAGCTTCTGTAACAATCTTCCTCAAATCCCCAGATAAAGCTTAAATAGCATATTCTCAAAAGATAACATTTCAGTATCACATTTCAGGGCTATCAGATTTAAGCAGAAAATGATGGATGAACTAAGTAAGCATTGACTTAAGATACAACCCTCAGTTTAGGAGGATAGATAGATGTTATGACTGGTTTTGAGGTGCATCCTGTTGCAGTACTGTGAAAGCTTGAAGCCTAAGGATTCACAGTCTATTCTCTCAGGCACATATACCTGAAATTCAATAGTGTTGCTGAAAAAGGCTGGCAAAGAACCTCTAACACTCCTTTTTGAGTATTAGAAAGAAGGCATTCCTTTATTCATGGTGGCTGAGTGCACAGGAGATCCATTCCAAATTGCACACCCCGAAACACAGAGGTTACATACTGTAGTTTCTAGACATTATGTCATTGCTACACCCACTTTTCAAGTCTATACCACCCATCACTCTGCCTCTGATAGACCTCTAGAATTAGGGTTTGAGGTCTCCAGATGAACCCCTAGAGTATGATTCCATCCTCTTCCTCAGCTTGCCTCCCTGTTCTGGCACGAAATCAGCCTCCTGGAATGGTTTCAAGGTTCCCAGCTGGCCTGGACCAGCTCGTAGCTATATTTTCCTTTTTCAGCTTCTTTATCATTGTCTCTCTCAGGGTAGGAGAGGCTGCCTTCCTTATCGAACCTTCTGCCTGTTAAAAACTTCTAACAAAGAATGATAAACATTCTGGGAACTGCACAGAAACTGTCTAAAAGAAATGAAGGAAAATTTTCAAAATTTACTTAAGGCTACAATAGAAAGCAACAAATTGAAAAAATTCAGTCTAGAGAAGGTTTAATTATACAGAGTGGAAATAAAAGACTAACGATTATTCTTTAGAATTTAAGAAATGTTACAAGAAATTGTGAAAAGTTTTAGTTTTATTGCCCAAGCTGGTGAGAGGGAATTGGGTGTTTCTCTTCTTTTTCTACCTTTGCAAGGTAGCCCAGGAACTCCTGATGGCTAAAAGACACTGAAATCTGGGCAAGTGTGATGGGACTTATGCTGACAGAAGCTGGGAGAACACAATTCATGATTCAGGCACAGCTCTGATCCTATTTATTGCATCAGTCTCACTGTAAACAAGGAAAACATCTTCAAGCTTTTGAACAAAATACATTTTTGATCAAAATAAAGGCAGAACTCTGCAGGCCTGCTTTTCTAATGGACAACTTCACACAGCAGACGAATCATCGGTATCTCTGAAACTAATTTCCACCAGCTGACGGTCTGACTCACAGAACCTTAATGTAACTGAAATTTCTTTGTATCTCGAGTTCCACAATACATCTCCAGGAACCATATGACTGCCCCACCACACTAAATTGTGAACCATCTGTCTCTCCTGCTTAATAAGCCTTAATGTTTAATAAGTAAATTAAATATTTAATATTTACAGAAATCAGGCTGCACAGTTACCAAAGGCAAAAGGGCCAACGAAACACACACAGCTGCATTTCTGCCTCTGTGGATGTAGCTGCATGTGACGGTAATCCCTCTGTCCCTCTAACCTTACCTCTTCCCAAAATGTAATAAGGAAATAAGGAAGGAAAAAAAAATCACAATTGGTTCTGATTCCTCACAGAAGCTCATTCTGTAGTCACTTTGTGTATGGGATTCTGAGCTTGAACTTAAGCACAGGTTGCCTAGGGAGGTTGTGCATCCTCCAAACCCGGAATTCTTAAAAGGACAGGCTGGATGGGGCAGTAAGCAACCTGGTCTAGTGGAAGGTGTCCCTGCCACGGCAGGGAAGTGGAACAAGATGATCTTTAAGGTCCCCCCCAAACCCTTAACATCCTATGATTCTGTGATTCTCTGACAGTTTGGGCAGAAAGGCAGCACTCTGACTGTCCTTCTCCCACCGGGAGCTGCTCCGATCCCGGAGTTCAGCCAGGATTGGAACCGACTCGATGGAGCCAAACGGCGTCGGCGCCGCATTCCCGGAGCAATGGGGCCCCGCGCTGGCCGAGGAGCGAACGGCCCCGGGGCTCTGGCAGCGGGGAAAGGGGAAGGAACCGCGTTCTGCCCCCCTTGGCGGCTCCGCCCGTCGGCCTGGGGCGGGGGGGCGGTGCCGGGGATGGCGGAGGAGCGGCACAAGGAGCGGGAGAGGAGCCGGGCGCTCGGCCCCGGCCCTTCCCGCACCGCCCCGGCCGCTGTCCCCGCCGTGCGGGAGCCGGGCCCAGGCACGGCAGGGGGGTCCCGGCGCTCCGCTCCCTTCGCTCCCGGGCAGGGGATCAAGGAGAACGCCCGGCGCCGCTTGAGGGAGTTCGATGTCGGGGCCAAGTTCTCCCGCCTGCCGCTGCCCGGGGCCGCCGTGCTGCTGCCGCTGCTGGTGCGGGGCGGGCGGCTGCACCTGCTGCTCACCGTGCGGGCCATGCAGGTACGGCCGGGGGGCTCCGCGGGGCGCGATGCCCGGGTCCGCACCAGCCCCAAGGGCACGACCAGGTGCTTTGACGCTCCCGTGATTCTGGTGTTTCCGTGCCAGAAACTCGTCGGATCCCCGGAAACCCGTGACAGGAAAAGATAATTTCCAGAGCAGGGAAGGAAAGGAGGCTTGTTTACTGTGACTTCAATAAGAAACCTGATAATGCCGTGCAGGTTTTATTAACGAATTTACTCTTTTCTCCCTTTCATACACGAAAGGCAGCGACCTAAGGCCCTCAGCATTTTGTTTTCTTTTACAACTCTTGTTTTCCATTTCCGCCCCGCCCTCAATTGCCTTTAATCAGAGATTATTGATTTATTTTTCTGTTGCTGAAAAATTGAAGGTTTCTTGGGTCTTGCTTAGATCCAAATGGTTACAGTTATGTAGCTGGTGATTGTAAATACGATTTTTATTGGTCTTTGATGCGCAAGCCTATTACTGGAATGTACTTAAAAGTACGTTATTTAATTGTGTCTTTCAGAAGTTTTTCTCTCACTTGCAGTATCTTAGTCTTGCTATTCAGGTTGTCTGGATTCATCTGGCAGTTTCTTATGCAAACAAGATGATACAAAATGTAAACTTTGACATCCTAAAACAGAAGTTACCATATGGATTCAACAACACTGTATGGCTGTGGTTTCTTAGAGTGAGGGTTTAAGGATTAGTTCTTGTGCAGCTCTTGCAAAGGCACATTTCTTCTGAGGTGCAGAAACCTTAACCACCACTTCCAGTGTCTTTGACTGGAAAGAGAAATCAAACATAAAGTGATGCTGCAATACCAACACGTGTCTGTGTGGATCCAAAAAGAAATGTAAAACTTGTTAACACTAATGCTCTTTTACACTCTAGCTGAGAAGATCACCGGGGGAAGTGTGTTTTCCAGGAGGTAAAAGAGAACCTGGTGATAAAGATGAAATTGATACTGCTCTCCGAGAAGCTAAAGAAGAAGTGGGACTCCAGCCAGAGAAGGTGAAAGTCATCTGTAGGCTGGTGCCTGGAATTGATAAAGTAAGTCAACATATCATCAGAAAATAAGGTTGAGTGGTTTTCTTTTGCGAGACTCACAGTGACCTTTTCAAACCTGTAACTGCCAAGAATTGCTGCTTTCTTAGGGGAAGAGGTTCTTGCTCTGTGTTGGGTATTTGTGAGACCAGTCTTGGGACACCAGTTAATGACACACTGGAGTACCAGAGAGACAGTGCTATGCTGGTGAGAGTTTAAAGCAGAGCCATGAAGATAGAAAGGGGTTTAAAGCACATGGATTACGAGGAGAGGGTGAGAGAGGTGGGTTTGCTCAGTTTGAAAGCCAGCAGGGGATCTGTCTGCTCTCTTCTCCTGGGTGGTCATAGAGAGGATGATACAAGACTCTTTTTGAGACAATGGACACAAGCAGCAACGTGGAAATTTTGATGAGATGGAAGGAAAACACTCTTTACCATGAGCTCAGCCCCGAACTGAAGCAGATGTTCCTGATGGGCTGTGTAACAGGGCCCCAGCATCCCACTGAAGCCTTCCAAGTTTCTCATTCAGTGCCCCACTGACACCAGGGCTGTGCAGGCAGAAAGGGCCCTCCAGAGGTGATGTGCACTGGGATTCCATGGGGAATGCTAACAGGGAGACTCCTGGAGGTGTCTTTGAAGTGTAGGGCACTGAGAGTTAACAGGCTGCCAATTTCAGTAACAATGTTCAATGTTTCATAAGGTGGGTTTTCCCATAGTACAGAGAGGTGGGTGGTTGTAAAGGCTACTTTTGTTCTCCAGGTAACAGTTTATTACTATGCCTTCTGTTTTTCTGGCAGCAATATCCTCACCCCGTTAAAAAAGAACAAGTTTTGGAATTATATTGCAAAATACTTTATTTAACTTCTTAAATTATAATTTCTGTACAGATAACATTAAAGTCACATACTTCAGAGGCTCTGTGCAAAAACAGTCAAATTTTTCAGTGTTTTCCAGCAAATTGCCTCAGTCAGTAGAAAAGATCATGTGGGGCTTTTTTACCTGTCAGATGCTACTTTTGTCTTCTCTGTACATCCATTCCAGGTGATTCCAAGTCTCTCCAGACTTGCATCAAAAACAGCACAAATGCTGTTCTGGTCTTACTTCTTTGTACTGAACAACAATCTTTGTTAGTGTGAATAAACAGACGTAGCAAAATACTTTAAAAATTTTTGGTGTTCTCTTGATGCAAACTACTACTTCAGTAGATTTTGCCTCCCTATGGAAGAAGAGATTACATTTAAAATTAAAAATTAAAGGAGTAGTTTAAAAAGTGTAGTTATTCTAGAGCTAAATCTAATCATATTTTTGTATAGGAAAATATTTCTATATTCTTGGAAAATTTCTATATCCTAGGAAAATAGATACAGAAATATATGGAAGATTTGGTAAATTTTGATTAAAATCAGAACTTGACAAAGGAAGACCCATGAGAAACCATGCATGCTTTTTATATTTCTGTAGCAGACTGCTACATGGTTATACAGGATGAACAGAATACTTGTAAAATCATGTTTTAACAAATACAAAAAGGTAATTTTAAATTGTTACAATCAAATTGCATAGCTTGCCATTAAAAGACTAAATTGCATTACAGTTAGGAATAGCTCATAGATTTCTTGTACTCAGTGTGCAACATCTGAAATGAACATTTTTACTTGGTATGAACTTGAGGTTGCATTTTTTTATTGTTTGGGGTTTCTTTCTCTCCTTTTAGATGAATCACTTGGTGACACCAGTTGTGGGATTTATAGAGGATACATTCCAGGCTGCTCCTAATCCAGATGAAGTGAGCGAGGTGTTTGTTGTGCCTTTGGAGTACTTCATCAAGCCCTTAAATTACAAGGCCTTGTCTTATAAAACCTCATCAGGTTACTTAACTCGGGTTCACTGCTTTGTATATGATGACCAGGAACATAAAAGGTCGTTCAAGATATGGGGACTTACTGCACACTTTGCTGTATTTCTTGCTCTCGTAATTTTTGGAGAGAGACCTACCTTTGAAGTGGATTATGATCTTGATAACTTGATTTTGTCTTCTGAGAACAACTTTATTAATTTGTATGCATCTATACATGAAAGGAAAAAGAGTAATCTATGACAAACTGGCCTAGCAATTAATTTATATTGAAGGAGGAAAAAGGGTTTTTTTTATTCCCTTTGAACTTGTTTGAATTTGTTTGAAAATTACAACTGAATGTCTTCTGAATTGGGAATTTCTACAAGTTTAATTTAAATAATATTTCTAAATTGACAATTCCTAACTAGATTAATATAATTTTTAATCTCTTTTAGAGTTGCCAGAAGCACACAGTATTTTTAATGAAACAGTTTTGGAAGGTCGTTTCAGTTCCTGCTTTTGCTTTGTGTGATCAGAGATACTTTCTGTGGTTTGCATTTTGTATAATATTTGTATAAAATAGCACTATTTAATCTAATTTGTGTCTCTCTGAGTTAAAATATGAAAGCTTTTGGGGGTCTGTCTTTGATACATAGCATACTACAGATGGACAATACAATCCATACAGTCTTGTGTGGTGTCTTTAAGCACTTACGGAATGCACAATAAAAATATTAAAGTTGTGGGGTGCTTTCATAATCTTGTTTTGTTTTGCTTGGGCTTGTACAGGGAAGAGGGTGGGATAACAGGTTTAATGAATCGTGCTCATTTTAACATTTCTCTCAAGGAAATTCTGTAGGCTGTGGAAAACTTAGGATACAGGAAACAAGACTGAATTTGGCTCTTGTATCTTGTCAGCATCCCTCACTCATCTCCTGGCAGGAGTCACCTCCAGGAAACAGAAGTGGAGATGAGTATTCACATGGACAAAAATGCTTGTGTATAGTTGACCCTTCCTTCCCCAGGCACCCTGGCAAAGTCACACACCTGGTGCTCTTTGTGCTTGTTCCCTCATTGCTGTTAAAGTAGAAGTCTGTTCACAGTGGTTGTGACCTTACTGGCAAATGGTGAAGGTGGCTTAGTTTGGATATGACATGTTGTTCACAACTCCACGTGTTGCCAGGCCTGAAGAGCTTATCTTTCCTGGGTACCAAGGTGAGTTTAAAGCATTTGGTGTCTCTCAGAATCTCGTGCCCTAGTGCTACTCTTGAATAAGATGAAGAAGAACAGTTGTTTCTGTAGATGTTTGTATTTGTGCTGCCCCTGCACCAGTTACTAATGGATGCAAGACCGATAGAAAGAAGTTGATGATGGTTCCTCTGCACGGGCAGTAACTGATCAAAAGTCAGATTTGTACATTAAGCACCTTTGTACTATGCTTGAACTTGGCTCTGACTTCAGCAAAATGCGTAATTTTTCCAAATACATTTCCCAAGTAAAACTTGAATAGCTAGTCCCGAATTTCTAGAAAACAAATTCTAACATTTTTTTTTTTAACTTCTCATAATTGCATCTATAACATTCTTTGGCTGCTGTGCTAGCTCAGTAGCATTCAGGCACTGAAATTCCAGCTTGTGTTTGGCTGGTAAATGCAGCAAGACCTTTTACAGAAGAGAAAGGGAGATGCTGGAGTTGCCCTCAGCTGACAGAAGTGTACCAAAACAATGAGGGCTGGATCTGAATCTCGCTTCAGTAATCATTTGCATCAGAACAAACCACCCTGTGTGTGTTGTTTCTCGCTTTTCTCTCTCTTCTTTCTCTCATCTCTTTTTTCTTCCCATTCTTTTTTTCCCCATCCCACTTATTCCCTCCTTTCTCTTTTTTCCTTTCTTCGCTCTTCTCCTACGCTTTTCTTTCTCTTGTGGGCAACTTAAAGGAACTGGTGTTAGACTTAACCTGGCTTACTGAGTGATGTATGCTGGTCCTTTTCTGGACTGTGTCTTTGTTTGCTAAGACTCTAATGCTTTTAATGCTGCTTTCACTAAACTGTATGGGCTTGGTCTGTGCTAGTGCTCAAGTAGAACGCTTTGCCTTGCTTGTATGCCACGCTCTAAACCTTTTTGCCAAAACAAAAAACGAAACAACGAAACGAGAAAAAGGCCTCCTGCCATCTTCCAGTGCCAGCGTTCGGGTGAGTGGCTCTGTAGCAAAGCAGAAGGATGTCGGCGGGGGGGGCTCTTATTTTAAGAGAGCAAACTGGTGAGTTTCACAGCAGGTCTCGGAGGGGCGATGGCTCAGCCGTGCTGCCGGGCAGGGGCCGCCCGCCGTCCCCTCCCGCCGCCCCGTCGCTGCCCCGCGCTCTCCCGTCTCCCAGCGGCCCCGGGGCGGCCGCGGGGGCTGGGGCAGCACAGGGAGTGCGCGGGGGGCACCTGAGGAGCCGCGGGGCCCTGGGTGCGTGTCCC
>VXBA01004393.1:789237-867602 GCA_013399895.1 Serilophus lunatus | reverse complement strand
TGAGGGGGCGGCGGGGGCGGTGCGGGCCCCCCCGGGGCAGGGGCTGTGCCGTGTGCCCCTGTCCGTGTCAGCCTGACGCGGGGACCGGGACACAAACAGCCCCCCCGCCGCCGGGCTGCGATACCCAACAGCCGTTGCCCTTGGAGCGTCCCGCTCCCTCCGAGGGCCCCGGGCGGCTGCGGGCTCGGAGCGATGGCAGCAGGGAGGACAGACATAGGGGGCACAGTCTGGACGTGGCGATGTGCTTTGTTTTACCGAGCCAGGCTCTGCCTGCTCTGCAGTTTTCCCCCCACTCGGAGTGTCCAGGAATATGGACCCAATTATTTACCAAGCCCAGTCCAAGTTCACGTTCAGTGCTCACCCTCTGCTGCTCCTGGCTGCCTAAGCCGTGCTTATGTACAGAACTGCGGCCACAATGTGAGCGTTTCTGTGTTGCTGTCCAGCTGGGTGCCACCCCTGAATTCACCCTGGTGTGTGTATTTTTGTAGTGCCAGGCAGAATGGAGGTCCTGGAGGAGAATGAGGAAGTGGAGCAAACAGCAGAAGACCTGAACTCCGTGAGCCTCAGTGATAGCCTGCAGGATGTGGAGCAAGACAGTGTCTCAAGTGATGTACCGTAAGTCACCTGTGTCTGGTTGTTACTGGGATGAGCAGAGATGGACCCTTTGGGACCCACGGGGAGATTGCACACGTGTGGATGGCATGTGTGGTTGCCTCGCACAGGGAGTGGAGTAAGCGAGTTACATGTGCCTGGTGTGTTTGTCCAGGTGTGTGCACATCCAAGACAACAACTCACTTGATTGTACATTCATTCACCACTGTATAAAGATCCTCTGAGCATCTCATACTATTTAAAGAACCACTGAGTCTCTGGGGATATATCATCTTGGCATTCCTCCAGATAGGCTGTCAAAATCATACCCTTGGATGTAGTCCCCATTTTCTCCCTGTGAAACAGGGAATCCCTGCCATGTTTTCATAGCAGGTCATCTTGCCTATAATTGCTCCTGACTTACTACCTGTGTCTCTCTGCTGCCTCCTGCCGCACAAGTGGTTTTGACTGGAGCTCCATTGACACATCCCACCTACCATCTTCGTACAAGACAAATTCCTGGAAGGAAAAGAAGCTGCTACACATCGCAGACCATTTCCACCAGCAGTACACTCATATTTGCCCTGAGCGAAAGCCTCTCTTCCTCCACCCAGTCAACGAGTGCGGCGTGGNTGCTCCTGACTTACTACCTGTGTCTCTCTGCTGCCTCCTGCCGCACAAGTGGTTTTGACTGGAGCTCCATTGACACATCCCACCTACCATCTTCGTACAAGACAAATTCCTGGAAGGAAAAGAAGCTGCTACACATCGCAGACCATTTCCACCAGCAGTACACTCATATTTGCCCTGAGCGAAAGCCTCTCTTCCTCCACCCAGTCAACGAGTGCGGCGTGGAGGTATGGGGTGGTGTGGGGCTGGGCCACAGCACAGGGAACACTTGGCCTCCATAGTGCCAAATGCTGGGGAAGAACGGCAGTCCTTCTTGCCCTTTCTCCCTCCTGGCCAAAGGGAATGGGAACCCACCTGCTAAACCCACAACCCCTTGAACAGAACCCCAGAAACACCCTGCACATTATATCATATACATGTAGTGCCTTGTGGGCTGTAAGCAGCTCACAGCCCTGCATGTGATGCTTAGGAAATGGGAAAGACCACAGAAACACAAAGTAAAAGAAACATATGAAATAGATAAGGCTCGAGCTCGGTCACAGATAAAGAAACTCTGCCAGGCATCAGCTGACTAACCAAAGTCCTCTTGTTGCCCTACAGAAGTTTGTTAGCACAACACTGAGGCCAACTCTGCTGCCTTATCCAGAGCTGTACAACTGGTCAGGCTGTGCCAGCTTCGTCTCCAATTACCTCACCATGGAGCCCCTCAAGTGCCCTATCACACTGGTAAGAAAGGGGCTGCAGTCCCTTCAGAAACACAACAGGTGACAGAAGGGCCTCTCAGCAGGACACAGTGGGGAAGCCTCAGTGGCTGAGACTACAAAGGTCTTTGACCCTTCCACCTTCCCCTCATTATTTAGGCAACCCTCTGATTTTCCCAGACCCTGTGCACTCTGTTGGACACACAATCCCAGTGTGTGTTCAGTGGTTTACCTTTCAAGTAATTAAACACCAGTTCTACAAGACTGAGCCTGACTCTGCTTTCACCCAGCCCAGATAACCAGCTAGTCCACTGTGGGTGGCAATGAGCTGACATACTTCCCCTTCAAAGACCAAAATGCCTTATATGGGAATTTTATATACATATGCCCTATGGGTGCAGAGCCCAGCTATGTGGTCACTGCCCCCTCTCCCCTGCTCTCTGCCTGGTGCATGTGTCAGCTCCACAAGACAAGCACTGTGAACATGGATCTCTCTCTTTCAAGCCCAGTTCACTCTATTCCCCAACCACTATCCTGAAATACCAGCGAGGGAACTGCTTTGACTTCTCTGTGCTGCTGTGCTCCCTGCTGATTGGGGCTGGCTATGATGCCTACTGTGTGCACGGATACGCCACCCGTGAGATATGTGCCCTGGACCAGACTCAGGATCTGTGCCCACTGCTCAGGAAGCCACAAGAGGTGAGACCTGCAGTGAACAGGTAGGGAGGAGCCCAGCGTGCATGCTCAGGCTGCTCATGTCCAGTGAGCTCCAGAGCTAAGCTGGGGGAGGACAGCTTCAGGTCCAGACTGGGTTTCAGTCTGTACCAGGAACCTCACCAAAAAAATATTTTGAGTGATTTTTCACAGCTCCTTAAGAGGCCCCTTTGGCTTCACTGAATTTCTGCCCGCCAGGTGCAATAGCCCAAACTGCCAAGTGTTGGGAATGTACCTGTTAGCCATACATATCCTTTCTCTCGATCTCTGCTGCGTTTCGTAGCAATACCCTGCTTTTGCAGAGTCAGGTAAAGAAGTTCAGCAAGTATAGTTTTAAGATGCCTTCAGAACCACCGAGCAAGTTTGAACTTCAGCAGAAGGCCAAGGAGAAAGAAGAAACTGAAGGTGTTCGAAAAAAGGAAGAAGAGGAAGTGGTCACGGTGAGTTAACAAGGTCCACCTCACTGTAAGCTCCAGGAAAAAGAGCTGAGACAGGTGAAAAGCCTAAGAGAGGAACTCACCACCCTCCTCCATGAAGTATGACACGACCCAGACCTCGGCCACAAGCACTTGGCCTCTGGGAGCACAGCGTGTGCTGGCACAGTTATATGTGCTGGGTATGTACTACCTCACTCTTACGAAGACCATTAAGGGCCTGTAGGAGTTCTTTAGACCTGGGCAGAGGAAAGGACAAGATTGCTATTGGGTTGGACTAAAGTGGCCATGAAATGGCAATAGTTATTGCTCTGTCCTCTGTACTGCAGGAGGTGGAAAAGCCCAAGCGAGACCCTTTGCATGGCTTACGGGTGCACGCATGGGTTTTGGTTCTGTCTGGGAAGAGGAAGGTTCCAGAGACCTTCTTCATCAACTCATTCACGGGAAACGGCCACAACACCACAGATGAGTGCTTCCTTGGGATTGAGAGCATCTGGAACCACAGGAACTACTGGGTGAACATGCAGGACTGCTGGAACGGCTGCAAGGTAAGGAGCCCTTTAGCACCCTGGGCATGTCAGGGATGGTTGGGCTAACCTGAGTCCTGGGGAAGTCCAAGATCAGTAGTGGCCCAGTTTCCACTTAACCATTCCTTGTGTTGGTTCTGGTCATGTTGCTCAGATTACACAGTCTCTGGAATTACTCCAGAACATCCCAAACCTTGAGCTAGCAAATACATATCACACCTATTAGCCCCCTACAATGATAGAATTTCAGCTTTTGAGGCTGCCTAGACATTTTATAAACTAAGAGCTTTTGAGGCAGAGGGCATTTTGAGCCTGTCATGGCATGGCTCAAAGCAGGAAAGATCTTAGTGAGGCTCTTCCTGCACCTCAGCTACTCCCCAGCTGTCACAAAGCAGCTGTGGTGAGGTGAGGGTCTGTGTCCAAGCAACTTGCTCTCAGAGCCATGCATGCCCCAGGAAGGAGGCAGGAGCATCTCCAGGCACTTCCTCTCATCTGTGGCAGAGGCACCACGAGGAAAGGGGTGTGTGGCCTCCGGCTCAGGGACAACCTTTGGAGTCCCACCAATCAGCCAAGGGTCTAATGAGCTCACCTCCCTGAGACTGAGGTCTACAGAGTCCTTAAACTCTCTGATACCCAGCTAGGTCCAGAGAATCACAGCCATACCAGTGCAACGTTCAGTTTAGTGTCAGGCCCCTTGAGACTGTCCTGTAGTTAAAAAGAGTTTCTTCTTTATGGCCTAGGATCTCAGCTTTGACTTGAGTGATGGCAAGTACTGGGAAATTATGCTTCCAGAAAGCAACGAGTTGCTTACAGAGTCACCTGGGAAAGACAAGGATGACGTGGTGAGTGACCCAAATTATGACTCCTGTGCAGTGGGGACACTGTATAGAGCCACAGTGTCCGTAGGACTACCTGTGTCTGCCTGCCTGCTGCCCTCTCCAGGTCAGATGACTACTACTCTGGCCAGGTTTGGGTTGGCATTTTAGATTCATTCTCAGTCTTGAAGAGTTCTGATGTTTTTTGAAGCAGGACCCCAAGTGGTACTTCTTCTGCCCTGAGTATCCAGGGAGCTCTGTAGGCCTCCAATGCACGGACCTTTGGGGTGAAATAATTACAAAACATAAAATCCAGACTGAAATTTTTATGGACACTCTTCCTGTGCTGGTCAGCACCCTGCCATCCTGGTGGTGAGGTGGAGCTGCCAACCAAATGTATAAATAATGTATGTTCTCCAATGTATGAAAATTGCTGTGTGCTGGAAGCAAAAATGTTGTCCTGTTAGGAGTAGATAGGGTGATAGGCATTGCAAACTGTCCTCCATGGTCTGCATAAAATAAGATGATCATTATGGTGATTGTCGCATTTCATCCCCCGTCCAGCACGAGCATTAGCCAGGAGAAGATCATTTCATTATGCTTGAGTAGGGCTGCACTCTTGTCACTGAGAAGTGGTCACAGCAAAAAGCCTGACAGAGTTCAAGAGGCATTTGGACAATGCTCTCAGGCACATGATGTGACTCTTGGGGATTGTCCTGTGCAGGGCCAGAAGTTGGGACTCGATGATCCTTGCGGGTCTCTTCCAGTGCAGCATATTCTGTGATTCTGTGAACTGTGCCACCTTGTGCCCCAGGACCAGCACAGCCTCACATGAGCTGAGCCCTGATCACTGCTCCACACTCCCTAGAATCAAAATGCCTCCTGGCACAGGAGGAGAAGCTGCCAAACCCACAAATCTCTGCTTCTGTTTCAGAAGGAAAAGGAGGAGAGAGACACGAGTTTTGAGATGCCACTATCATGGGTAGCACAAATCAATGTATCTTGTAGAGGTATGTATTCTTCCTTTGCCTTTTCTGTCCCCCACAGCTAAACTTTCAGTGGATGTAGGACATTTGTTTATCTCACTTGAGCATTTTCCCTTCAAGATGGCCAAGGTGTAGCAGTGAAGTGCAATAGGTAAAGGCAGTAACAGCTATTGGTTTGAATGCTGCCCTCAGTGTCACATCCTGGGAACCACCCCCTCCCAGAGGCACACCCACACTGTTTTCCTGCCAGCTGGGAATTTTGCCTGGGATGGTCTTTCTGTTATGGCTATGCACAAGGAACTGCCCCTGCACTATCAAATACTTGCTATGGGAGAGAAAAAGGTTATTATACTGCTATAATATTAAAGCACAACAGACAGGGTCTGAACAGCTTTCCTGGCAGTAGAACACAATAAATACAATGATGTCTCTTCGGCCATGGTTTTCTCCTTCTTAAATTCTTCTTTGTTGGGCTGAATACAGGGGAGTCAATTTTTTTGACATCTCTCTTGCACACTGCAGAATATGAGAACCAATATTCCCAAGGGAAGAAGGAGATCCTGTACAAGAAAGCAAAACTGGAGAAATGGGCACCATATGTGAATGGAAACGGGCTGGTGGAACAACTCACTCTCTACGCAGATTTGGGCCGTAAGAGAATGAACACACTCCACACACTGAGAAAACAGCCTGGGGCATGCTGATGGAAAGGGGGAGGTGGTCCCCTTTCTGCCAGAATTTCTCTTATGCTTTCTCATCCTCCTTTCCCATTTGTGAGGGACTTACCTACCATATCCTCAGACTTTTCATCACAGTCACTGTCCGTCAAGCCCCAGTACTTTCCAGCATTGCTAAGGCTTTTCATGAGAGTTTGAATCTGTTTTACACCCCAGTGAAGCTGTTCAGTGTCACAAGTCAGCTGCTTGGATTTTCAGTCTTCAGAGATCTAATATTATCACTATCCCCATTGCTGTCAACAGCAGCCATGGAAGGGGGCAGCTACAGCCTGAGTTTATCTCTGTACTTGAAAGCATTGCCCTTCAGCAGCTATTCCAGTAAACCATGCAGATTTCTAACTGGACATCCAGTGTGCTGTACTCAGCCCTCTTGTATAGTGTGATGCTCCAATCTTATTTCCTTTTGCTCTTGATACTAAGTATTTGGTATGGAGTTTCTCTTGCCTAACCATAGTCATCTGCCATGCCAAGTTTTACCCCTGAGATGATTCCTTTAGTCCTGGCTGATGGAGAGGAATAAACCCTCTTTAAGGTATAATTCATCAACTCAAATGTAGATTAGGATTCATCTACAAAATACCGCCATGCACAGGGCCAGTTCCACTGACTTCCACTACTTTCACTGTGGCTGTATCAGGAGCACAGGGTGCTTGCGCAGACACTGAGAGCTCATCAGATGAATTTTACCACCTCCAACAGGATTGCAAAATTACTTGTCTCCTGCCAGGTACTGAAGCAGTGGAGGTGATGGAGTGGTTCAAAAACAGAGAAGACATGTTGGATATGAGAAAAATTAATAAACAAACACAGCTGACCACAGACTATTTCAGAGCAGGACATCCCCTCCTTCTTAAAGGTATTCCAGCTCATCTAGGCAGCCACTGCAGCTGATGAGGCTTCATGTGAACCCCTTCTAGCAGTGGCAAAACCTCAAAGCTGAAGGGCAGAGTGAAGGGGTGGGGGTGGGCAGGAAATTTGTGGGAAAAATTGCCCAGATAAATAATATGGTCTCCAGTGGACCATACCTTGGCTTCCAGTCCAGGGTAGTGCTCCCCCAGCTATGTACTTTTTTATGTATTAGAAAAATACATAGCTATCATGAGGGTGATACAAACTACTTTTATCAGTAGAGGTGATAGAAGTAGAAACTTACTCCTTAGGAATATGTTTGGTCTTTCAGTGTTGTGCAGGTGGGGGAAAGTCCTGCATCAGATCTGTTGCTAGAGCAGCATTTCACCCAACGTGGCTGTGCCCATTCCTAGTTTGGAAAGAGCAGGGTCCAGGCTCCACTCACTACTGCCTTACTGTGAGGGAGGCAGTGGCCCCTGCCAAACTGTCCTGCCATACTTACGCTGGGGCATACTGATACGCAGCAGTGAGGAAATAACATTCCCTTCTTACACTCTTATGTGTATTTGATTTACTGGCTTCTGAAGAAAAAGAGGCTTCCCATGGACACATTTGTGTTCAGTGTACTTTGGTTTCTAACTCTGAAAATGTGTATGGTATATCTGTCCTTAGCTCACACCTACACATCACTGGAACCAGAGACTGGACACACAATGGAGTTTTACCATAAGGCACGAGATGATAACCTCCAGAAACGTGTTGAAAATGCTACGGAGATGACTGAGTACTTTGTGGGGAGGGATGACTTCCTGCACACCAGGCACGTGGAGTTTGGTGAAAGAGAAAATGGAATGGACACAGCTGGCACCAGAACTGACCTCCGGCCTTTAGTGGTACGGGAAATGAAGGAAACTTTGCTGTACTCCAGAATACCATGCTTCCTGCAGTTCCCTCAGGCAGGGATGCATCCCAAGCTAACTTAGAGCTTAGAAAGCATACTCATCCCTACAAATAGGAGATTTCTGTATTGCTTTAAGCAGCTTTGTAGTTCGGGTTTCTTTCAGACGTAGACAAGAACAGTAGGACCATTGGCCAAGAGATGCCGCTGTAGTCCAGGCAGAAAAGCACAACTTTTACCTTGGGTTTTTACCGAATTCTGGAAATCTGGCCAGTTTTGTGTTGTCTAAGTTGCTTCCCTATTTTTTTTTTCATCCTCCATTAGCAAATCAAGGAGATTTTCCATAGAAATCCAGAAAAGCCTGCTGACGAAGATGTAGAGGAACGTATCTTTAGGATCACAGATGACAGCATCACCTTGACATATCACCTTGAGGATCACGACATCATTCCCTCAAAGGTGGCTTTCTTGAGGGCAATACGGAGGAACGGGGAAGGAGAGAAACTCTTCCTGACCCAAGACACGTACGTAAAATACGAGGTATGAAGAAGAATTAAATTTATCTTGAAGTCTTTTTAGATCACAAGACAAAAAAGGAGAGTGAAATGTCAGTGGAAGGACTACCAGTGTGACATATTCAGTGGTGCCCCTCTGCTCCACGTGCACACCTCCCTCACAGAGCCGCCAGGATGAACAACATGGACAGCCCTGGAGCCGTGCTGCCATGCTCGGAGTGACTGGGCATGTTAGACACAGTGTGGTGTGAAAGGGTGGCTCGAGCCATGCCTGAGGCCATGTCCCCAGACTATCACCAGGCAGATTCCACAGACCCTGGGATCCTGCAAGATGCAGGTTCAGCAGCTGTTGGACAGAGTTCTGTGGATTCATGGCAGGGAAGTTGAAATGTCTTTTGCTGTTCTCTGTTCAAGAAGAGACAGAGCAGCAGAGGCAGACACTCTGTGTTGTAGCTCCATTTCTGCCATGGATGTCTTGGGTCTCATCATTCCTTAAATATCCCAGTGTTTACCCTGCAGACATGGAGCAAGATGCTAAGGCTTAATCCATTGCAGATAGGTAGATGGATAGATAGACAGACAGATATAGATAGATAGCCTTAAATGAAAGATATTCCACAAAAAAGTGAAGTGCTGCCAGTAAGCCACATTCTTTCATTAGGGGCAGGGGGTCACATCACTGATGTGTGTCTGTAACCAAGAGCAGAAGTCTGCCAGTAAATTCTGCAGTGATGCTGCACAGTTACACTTGAGAAAACCAAAGTGAGGTTGCAAATACAGGAGTTTTTAAATGTTAGGCAAGCTGGGTTTTTTTAATTCCTATTTCCCATTGGGGAGGATACACAGGAAACAATTGCTGGAGTCCCATTTTTATATCTCCAGCTCTGCAAAACTACACAAAGTGCAAGACATGCCATGTGTCTGACATTACTGCTGGATTCCCAGTCAAAATGAAGTCTAATCAACCCATGGTCGATGTTTCACTGATGGAAATCAGTGTTGCTTTACTGACTGTAGCAGGACTGTGCCAATTTCTGCCAGCAGAGTACCTGATCCCGTGCACCCAGACAGTGCTGCTGTGTTTCACTAACTTGTCTGCTTCCAGCCATGGTCCTCTGAGAAACACAAGAACGTGCTCAATCTGTACAAGCTGCTGTGGGAGCTAAAAAAGAAACAGAAGGAGCTGAAGCACCAAGCTCGGAAATCCGAAGCAGAGGTAACAGGGAGGTGTCCACAGGGTCAGAGTTAATCAGGTGTGGAAACAGTTTCAGCTGACTGGTTGCCAAAGCATCCTCAGCATAAACTGTGGTAAAAATAAGACTCTGGTGTGACAAAGCTGGTCTCCATGCTGAATTATCATACCTGCTACCCAGCCATTGTTCAGAGAAGACATTTTAGTGTATTTAGAGACAGTCACACTTTGCAGCTACTGCTCTTAATTCCCTGTGAGGAAGAGAGTTTCAGAGAGCAAATGACAATACATGAATTGGGGCATCTGAAAACGTATCTGCTATTTGCCTGGGAATGGGTCCAAAATGAAAGGATAGTGTGTGCAATGCTGTAAATAGTTGCTAGGCATTTCCAGGAGTCCTATCCAAAATATGAAAGTGACTCGTGTGAGCAACTGTAGGGAAATACTTCATGAAATACATTGCTTGTACTGCTAATCCCACTGTGACCACTGTAGCAAACCCATATCCTTTTGAATTACTTCATGGTAAGTACAACCATTCTAGCAGATGGAGGCACAGCTACTGGATTAATTTTAAAAGAAAGAGCTGCAGAGAGAATGTTCAACTATATTAGCCCACATTATTAGTAATAATTAAGAAAAACATTGCCAAAGTCCCATTTTCCCCAGAAATTTGGAGGTAGTTCACTGTGACCTTATGAACTACCTTGCCAAATTTCTCAGACTAGATGTATCAATAGATAAAATATTCACATTACTTGTGCTGCATATCCTGTATAAGACAAAGAATAAGCCAAAGCCTTTGGTGCAGTTTCAAAAGTATTGCGAAGGCTGTGACTCTTTCTTATCATCAATAATTGGGTCCAAGAATTTCAAAGAGTAACTAAAATTAAGACTACAATCAGCTTGATCTATCAGCACAGCAGGATATGAACATTTTTGTACAGATCCATATTTCACCTTATTCTACAAGTCTTGTTATGCAGCATCTGCTGTTGCCAGGTAAAGGATTGTAGAAGCACAATCATTTTGTGGGAAAGCTGAGGGGTCTTTGTCCTGATTTCTTGGAAGGCGCTGAATGTTTTGAAGATCCGTCAGGCTGAAGAAGCCAATGTCAAATTATCAGTTTCGATGTATAAAACTGCAAGGAGACGACAGCAGCATGAAGACATGGTAGGTTCATGTACCCAAAGAAATCCACAGTAAGCTTTTTCTCTCTGAGGAATCACCTCTGGAGAGCTTCTGGGATCACTAAAATAGATTGGGAAAAGTCCCACCATGGTGTAAGTCAGCACAGCTTCAATTGACTTCCCAGGGAAACATAACATGGTTGTGCTATGGTCACCTTCTGACTTCATGGAAGAACTCACAACACTGGGAAACATTACTGGCTTATTTTGTTTAGTGCATAAAGAAAGTAATTAAGAGGACTAGTTGATAATGGGGATTATGGGCAGAGTATTCTAAGAGAGCCATGCCTGTATATATATGCATAATTTTATTTTTGTCATTAGCATGTGAGCTCAAAGAACAAAGTAGGTCCAGGTGAAATTTAGTCCTTATCTCAGTCAGTTTGGTTCTCCAGGGTTTCTTGACTCTACTGAGGCAACACATTCAGGGTTACTGCCTCTTGCTGTTCCATGTGTTTTAATTCCTCTTGTTTTCGTGTTCTCATGAGACCTCATCTCAGACTTTTTGTCCCCCCAAAAATAAATCACCTCCAATTTGTAGTTTCCTTCATCTCAGCTCCCTGAACCCTGATCCTCGCTCTCCTCTCTGTTTCCCTGAGTTCTGGTTGGTTGTTCCCTCACAGGAAAAACCAGCAGAGGATCTCCCAGAATTTCCTGGAGAAGAAGAGTTGCCTCAGTGTGTGGAAAGGGAATGAACTCTGTGCCTTCCCCATCTTAAAGCAGAGACAGGCAGGTATTGGGGATGGCTGAGCAGTGCCCAGGGGAGATGAACCAGTGACTCTCCCACAGGAAAACTGTTCTGTAAAATAGGCCATGTCCCACTGCAGTTCTTCTCTGACATCCCCTTTGTTGTTCCAGGGAAAAGCAGTTGGCACAACACAAGACCCCTTCTCTTCAAGACACGCCCAGGAATCCTCACCTGCCAGGACACCTCGGACATGACTGTAGTTGCAGTAACCTCATTATTATGGACATTTTAATGAACTTGCAGCATTTTGCATCTTTTCCTTTCCCCTCTTTTGTTCTAAGGCCCATCTTCAGTTACAACAATTGCCTCCTCATGAACTCTCATCATGTTTGAGACTCAAGTCTGAAGGAGACCTTAGCTCTAAGTTCTGCTTAAGAAGTGGACACAAACCATGCACCCTCAGGGCTTTTCTTCCCCAAACCTGACCCAAAGCTGCTCACATCAGAAGCAGGAGTATTTGGGAATAGTGGTTCTTTCAACATAGTAATATTTTAACTTATTTAAAATTTAGTTTTGCACAAAGACTTTGAACTGGTGAGTTCACCACAAATATAAAATATTATACGCCTAATTATAAAATTTCTCATTTGGAGCTCTTCAATGACAAAGAATCACACGTAATGCTGTGGTTATGAACTCATCATTAATTCAATACCAGAAAAGACATCAGAATAAATTAATTTAAAAATCTTTTCAGTCATTAGGGACACAGCAGCTGCCAAAACATCAGCAAATGCATATTATAAAATCATAGACTGTTAAGGGCTTGGATCATCTAACAGTTCATCAAATCCCAACCCTCGTTGCCATGGGATTTCCCTGTATTCCTCACAGGCCACCCGTCCTCGTTGCCACTTCCTGAAAGCTTATTTTTTAGCTGAGTTTGCTCAGCATCTCCTTATCCATCCACAGAGGCCTCCTGCCATTTTTGCCCGATTTCCTCCTTCGGGGACGTGTCGCTTCAAGAGATGGCGACAAACCCGCAGCAGCGGCGAGAGGCGCAGGCTCCCCCCGGCACCTCCCGAAGCGACGCCCTCAGGGCGGCTCCGCAAAATGGCGGCGCCCACCCAGCGCGCCGCCCTCTCATTGGCCGAGCTCGAAGGGCTCCCGCAAGAAGCCGCGTTCCCATTGGCCGCCGCTCCATGGCAACGGCCGCGCCCTCGCTTCCTATTGGCCGAGCGGCGCGCGCAGCCCGGGCAACCGCCCGGCGCGGCGCGGGGTTGTTGTGTGGGGTCGGCTGTGGGCGGGGGGGTCCCGCTCCCGGTCCTGCTCCCGCTGCGGTCCCGCCGGGTCTCTCCGCCGCCGCCGCCACCACCGTCCAGGCGACCTCCCTTCCCCCCCATCAGCGGCCCCCGTCCCGTGATGTTGGTCCGCGGTGAGGCCTCGCCCCGTGCCGCGCCGCCGCTCGGGAGGGTGTCGCCGTGACCGTGTGTGTGTGTGTGTGTGTGTGTGTGCCCGCAGGACGGCCCGGGCAGCCCCGGAGCGCGGCCCCGCCGTAGGACGCGCCAGCGGAGCGGAGCCTCGCCGGGAGGAGGAGGAGGAGGAGGAGGAGGAGGAAGGCGCTGCAGCCCTGCTCGCCCGGGAGGCGCCGCGCTGAGCCATGGCTGTGGCCGTGACCACGAAGACGGCGTGGAAACTGCGTGAGTGCGGGGCGGGGGACACCGCCCACCCCTGCCCGGGAGACGGGTGCCCTCTTGCCGTGGCGCTGGCTGGGATTTTTAACTCCTGGAAGTCCCGTTCAGAAACAGCAGCGCCGTGAATAGCGCAGCCTTGTCGCTGCTGTTTTCAAAGGGTCGCGGCCTGTGGGTTTTGTGATCAGTTCCTGCAGCGCCGGCCGGAATGCCTGGCTAAGTCGGCATGACTGATGTACTAAAAGAACATCGGAGGCGGTGAGGGATGGGGCAGTCTTGGGAAGGGGCATCTGTCGCAGGGCAACCCTGAATATAGAGAGGCTGCAGAAAAACCCCGCAGAAAGGGACCCGAGGGTCCTGGTCGGTGGCAGGTTGAATACGAGTCACCAGTGTGCCCTGGTAGCCCAAAGGGCCAACTGTGCCCTGAGGTGCGTCAGGCACAGCATCAGCAGCCAGTCAGGGGAGGTGATGGTCCCACTCTGCTGTGCTCACCTCGAGCCATGGGGGCAGGTTTGGGCACCACAGTATAAGAAGGATGTAAAGCTCTTAGGGAGTGTCCAAAGGAGGCTGCAGAGATGGCGAAGGGTCTGGGAGGGAAGCCGTGCAAGGAGCAGCTGAGGGCACTTGGCTTGTTCAGCCTGGAGAAGGGGAGGCTGAGGGCAGAGTCATCGCGGGCTGCAGCTGCTCACGAGGGGCATTGAAGGGACAGCACCCATCTCTGCCCTCTGTGAGCAGTGACAGGCCCCCAGGGAAGGGCTGGAGCTGTGCCACTCCAGGAGGGATGGGCAGGTTGAATATTAGGAAAGGGTTCCTCACTCAGAGAGTGGTGGGGTACTGGAAGAGGTTCCTTAGGGAAGTCAGGTTGACAGAGCTCAAAGAGTGTTTGGAAAATGTTCATGGGCACGTGGTGGGATTGTTGAGGTGTCCTGTGCAGGGCCAGGAGCTGGGCTCAGTAATCCTTGTGAGTCCCTTCCAACTCAGGATATTCTGTGATTCAATGGAAACCCCCTTCAGAGCCCAAGTCATGGCAGGGAATCCCCTCAGTGTCAGAGAGGAAGCCGCAAACAGCCCCTTTGGGGTTGTCCTTCCTTGCTGCTCACGTGTTACAGAAGGTTCACTGAGCTTTTTGCTGCAGGAAGTACAAGGTTTATCTTTGCAGGGCCTGTGTGTCTCTCTTGAAATTGCTTTGCTAGAGACAGTAAGAATCTGCTGCTTTTACATCCATTCTTCTTCCAGAGGAGCAGTGGACAGTTGCTGACTCAGTTTCCATCTGCTTTGCTGCTCACCACGAGTTACTTCCTTGGGACTTTTGAGGAATGCTTGGAAGCAATGGAACCTGGTCATTTGCTTTATGCTTTGGATGTGGGGCTAGAAATTGGCCAGCAAGAATACAGTATCCTTGACTGGTAACACGTGGAGGGATCTGAGAAAATTGATGTAGCAATTTTGTATCTTTTTGACCAGAAAGCCACTTAGGTTTTCCTCCTATCCCTGAAGGTCCCGTTTAGGGAAAGCTGAATTTGCTCTATCTCTGTTCTCTAAGTGGGCAGAAGTTCTTGATCTTCATCCTTGTTGTGCCCCATCTTGGCATCTGCATTCAGAGGGTCAGGAATGTTTCTGCAGTGCTAATTAAGAGTTCAGTGTTACTGAGCTGGTGATTGGTGGTGACAAGAACTTCATTAAACAAAAAAGTTTGTGGGTTTAAGGAAATTTGTCGGGGAGCGGATGAACTGGCGGGCACTGGGCTTTTATGAACAGAGGACTGGATGCTTCCACAATAACTTATAAACTTACAATGTAATATTAAGAATGAAATCAAGAGGCAGGAAGAAGCGGAGCTGCTGACGCCCTCATTTCAGCAGCAATGCTCAGCATCTGTCCTTTCAGTTTTAACTAGTGAGTTGGTCTATTGATGCTAATTGTACTGTTGGTTCATGTTTTAAACACACTTAGTTTTACCATTGTCATGTGGAAATTGGGTCTTTCAACACAATACAAGCATATTTTCAGGTGAGCCCTTCATGTGTAATTTATGGTCTGCTTACCTTTGTAATTTGAAAGGTGTTTCTCCAGCCCAAGTGAAAGTTACACAGTTTTGATTTCAAAGAAGCACTCAGAGAGTTTGAGATCAAAGTACCTGTAATTATTATTGTAGCCACCTAATATCCTTTTGGATTGTTAGTGTTGCATGTAAAATGATCAAGTTGCTCCTCCCAATCTGAACGAAAGCTGAAGCGATGCTGCTGAGCCTTTTTGCACACAACTCGTAACTGCTAAGAATCCAAATCCTGTGAACTTTCAAAAGAGACCCGTAAGAGGAAGGTATTGGTAAATGCATCTGCCAGAAGCCCCTGCCAGAAGTTTAACTGGATTTAGAAATGTGAAAATGAGATGTCTAGGCAAAGATGGTTCTTCAGCTTCTCTTTACCCCAAATTGGTTTCTCTGTGGTGAGGCTTCTATAGAGTTCTGTCGTTGCAGTGTCACAACTTGCCCACAGCCTGCAGTTTTTCAACAGTCTTTTCGGCCCCTTTAGGTAGATATTCACCCTCCTTTGTCACAGTCTCATGCTCTGCAGTGCTCAGTTTTGCCTTTGTTACCTAGTGGGAACGTAGCAAAGCCTCTGCCAAAGCTCAGGGAAGGAGCTCCACCTCTCCCTGCTGCTGAGTCTGACTTTTCGGCTGAGTAAGGTAACAAACTGCACTGTTGCTCATCTGCCAGTTCCTCTCGAGTTAGACTGTCTGCTGATGCTGATGCTGCTTTCTGGAACAGGTTTACAGAGCCTTTCACCAGATGATGGGCTGCTCTGCATTATTGCAGGTAAAGCATCTTCTGTGAGCTGGTTGCTGCACCCTTTAAAGTTCCTGAGCTGCTGCAAGTGAGAGCAGATGCTTTTTGCAAGCCATGTGAGCACTGGAGTCACGAAGCTTCGGTCAGCAAATGTCTTTAAGTGCAGCAGGCAGAGCTGAGAGAGAATGTTTCAAGCAAGATAATAGTGTGACTTCTTATCTGAACAGTGGGCTGCTGCAGCTTGTCCATAGAAAACTGTAAAGTGATTCTGGAGGAAGAATATTTTTTAGTCCTTTGGGAGGGGTGGGATGACAATTGTTATACTAGTCTGTAGTAACTGTTTGCTCTGTTTGTGCAGAAGAGATCGTGGCCCACAGCAGCAACGTGTCCTCAGTAGTGCTGGGGAAAGGGTCAGGCCGGATGCTGGCCACTGGAGGAGATGACTGTCGAGTCAACATATGGTCAGTGAGCAAGCCCAACTGCATCATGGTAAGGACAGGCCTGTTGGCAGCTTTGGGGGTATGGGAATATCAATTCTGAGATTTGGAGGGTGGGCAATGAGGGGAAGGATTGTTGGAGTGTAGCCTGGGGGACTGGGGAATGGTTTACCAGCACAAAGCTGGGAGACCAGATTGTAACTAAAGATAAGGACAGAACTGGGTGCCTGGTGAGCCCCCTGCTCCAGTGAGATTCTGGGGTGGCTGGGTGCTTGAACTGGGCCAGTGCTTGCTCAGAAAATGAATGTTTTATATGTCACCAGGCTACAGTTAATTAAATGCAGGGGTTTGTGCAAGAACAGCTACTTTTATAGTGCAGGGTTAAAACGGTGGCCAGTTTTATACCCTGGAGTTTGCAGCCACAGCAAGAGATCCCCCAGCAGGAGGCATTCCCACCTGTCCCACGGTCCCTAACTGTCAGCACAGAGGTTGTTACAAGAGTTTGCTGTAGGGTGGGGAGGAGTAATGCCGAGCACAGTGTGTCAGCAAGAGTAGGGTTACCCAGCAGTGCTCACCAAAGTGTGCCATGAATACATTTAACAGATATCTGTCCTGAATTCTCTTCTTTTTTAAGTGAGTGTTGTGGAAAAACACCTTTAGCACATGTCCCTTGTCATTTGTTTAATTAACAGCACAGTAATGTCGAGGCACTGAAGGCATGACTCTAGCCACTGTGACCCTTGTGGGAAAGAAATTAAGAAAGTAGGATCAAAAAGGCTAAAAGGACAATATGTCTGCTTTGCTTTTCCATTCTGTATATTTTATCCTCTGAAATTCATCTTTATGTTGTTGAGATTCCTGATGTTTGCATGTTGACAAAGAGGGAGAAGAGGAACTTTGCAAGTAACAGTGCAACCTGGTGTAAATTTGAGCTTTGATTCAGTGGCAGTTGTCTGTAGAGTATGTAGAGGATTTCAATTGCACATGGAGTCCTAAGAAAGCCTCAGTAGAACAGGCAGCTTCCAGCTGGCATTCCCAGCTTCTCTCTGTGTGTGGGAGGCACAGAGCTGGTGTAGCTATTTAAAAGGACATGTTTAAGGATGAAATAAAGCAGAGAATCTTACTTAATTGACAAGTAAAAGGTCTGAAATGGTGGTATTGGTTTTCTTGAAATAGTTTTAAATGTTCTTGTGTTTTACTTAAATACTGGCCTTTTCAAAATAGTGATGTAATTTTTAGGCTTTCAGGTACTCAAGGATGAAAGGAACTGCATGTATGTGAATTAATGTCTTATGCCTTAAGTCAGTAATTTGATATTGGGACCATGTTATCACAGTGACATTTGTTGCTGGCAGCAACACGTGGCTCCTTGCTTATGGGAAGATTTCAAAGTAGCCCTTCTTCTGCTCTTGCTTTGATTTTGTAACTGGTTCGTGACACTTACATGACCCATTTAGAGAAGACATGGTGCCATTGTGCTGGCACAGCACAGGTTTTGTGATGTAAGAATGTGTCAGCCTTGTCTGGGTGTCCGCACCTAATGTTTAACTCCCTGTGTCTCTGTTGATGCATCCTTTGGAAATTAGTCAGAGTGCCCCAGAACGTGGGATAACGTTTGGTCAGCAAGTGCTGGGTGCAGTGATGGGCTTCAGGGTGCTCTGCCATACTGGTGGCTGCTGAGGAAAAAGGAGCAGGTGGTCCCAGCTCATGGCTGGAGAGTTACCCCTCGAGTATGAACAGTGCTGTGGTTCATACAGGGCTGTGCCAGTAGGTGCTGACTGTGACTAATGGTTTTCTTTGCAGAGCTTGACAGGCCACACCACCCCCATCGAGAGCCTACAGGTCAATCCCAATGAGAAGCTCATTGTTGCGGGGTCCCGGTCAGGGTCCATTCGGGTTTGGGACCTGGAAGCTGCCAAAGGTACATATCCATGAGTATTTGCTTCTGTTAATGCTCGCTTTTTGCAGAATCCTTGTGCTTAATATCTGTGCTGACCCAGAAGGTTCCCTACTTAAGAAGGAGCAGGAGCCTGGCATTGTTTTCATCATCATTTGCAGCCCTCTTAGAGGGCTTTTGTGTCCTTCTACTGAGGCTGTAGAGCTGTGTATGCAGACTTGGGCAGAAATTTGGATATGTATTGGGAGCACGGATCTGAGAAACTAATTTAATTTAATTCAGATTTTGACCTGAATATGTTGAAATCTATATTCCAGATCAGATTGTAAGTTTTAAGTGTATTCGACTCAGCATAAGTCCAAGATTGCCTCATTCACTGGTCTCTTGTTCTTATGTTCTAACTCCTCTTTTTCCTCAGGCAATTTTTCTCCTTTCCTGCTCTTGCATGGCCATATAAATAGACAAAGACCTAATTTTTAATAAATCGTAAAGTCTACGAACTCTTTGAGCTCTGATGTTGAATCATGTTTTATTTATTGCATTTTCCTCAAATCCTAGAATGAATTTGCAAAGGTGTCATAAATCACTTGAGTGCATTCCAGCAGGAATACCAGAAAATGACTGAACATTTCTTATAGGTTGCTACTTGTTCACGGAGAGAATGTGTAATGAAAATAGGCTTACTCTGGCTGAGCTAAGAAGGCAAACCACAGGCATCAATAATGAGAAGCATTTTTGTCATTCAGACAGTTAGAATCAGTTAGGTTATAGAATAGTTTGGCACTAGCAGTGGTGAGTAGCTGATCTGGCTGAATTTATTAGGAGACCTATGAGCCAGTGTGTGTGCAAATGACCACTCCAGCTCTGGCTCAAGAGCTAATTTCTCCTAGGGGGATCATCAGCATGTTCCAGATGACAAATGATGGAGACAGATTTCCCTTGTTATTATCTGAGCCATTTTTCTTCCTCAGAGTTGAGTTCTGTGTTTGTCTCTGCTTGCACAGATGTGGTGTACCAGTTCTACTGGTCCTTTCTGGTTTCCAGAATTACAAGAGGTGTTACTTGATGACTTGATGAAACACTCTGATCATTTCTTTGTCTCCATTCCTGATCTTTTGGATTCTTCTTGCAAGGGACAACTGAAGTCCAGGGTGAATACTGGAACCCAAGAGGTGGTGCCTGGATGGGGGTGCAGAGTCCTAGGAAAGAGTTTGGCTGATAGCTGCAGGGTGAACACTGCAGGCAGTCAAATACCCCTTTCACTTCATAGCTAAAACTGTTCCTCCTCCAGCTCATTTGGCTGTCTGTGTGACAACAGGAAAGAGATATTGCCTGCTCACTGCCTTATTTTCAGAATGGAGATTTTTGAGTTCTATCCATACTTTCCATATGTAAAGGCAAGACTTTCATGAATCACTGAACATGGACCCTCTATTCCTGTTCCTTTGCATTGCAGGAGTAAAGTCAGAAGCATTTTCATAAAATAATGTATATGGAGGACAAAACAATATATAGTATGCCTAATGTACATTGTATTAGCATGTGCTTAATGGTGAGGATAATCTACACCTCTGCATAGAGTCTGGTGGAAATGAACTACTAAATATTTGCCCCTATTCCTTCTCCTTCCTCTGCCTCTCCTTTTCCCAGTTCTTCGTACCTTACCGGGTCACAAAGCGAACATCTGCAGTCTTCATTTCCATCCTTTTGGAAGCTTTGTGGCATCTGGGTCTTTGGATACCAATATTAAGGTAAAACCCAGCTTCCACTAGAGATTTCCCTCTTTACTTGCAGTGTCTTTGTTTTGAAGAGTGACAGAAGGTGTTTTGTGCTGACTGTTGGGAGGTGCTGCACGTCGTCATTTCCGTGTGTGGGCAGGTGTGTGTGCGAGTGCTGCTGAAATCCATGTGTGTGTTTTCACAGCAGTAACTCATGAATGTGACTCCTCTGGTGTGGAATGTGGCTCTGAGTAAGGTGCCAGCCAAGACCTGGTGTCAGCAGGCACAGATGTCCTGGTTGCTGTGGGTAGTATCTGTTTTCATCAGGATAGTATTTGATTGCCAGAACCGAGCTGCTTTATTTGTAAGAACTACCTTAGAGGAGTGATTCTTCCTTGGAGATTTAGGTTAGAAAACAGCCCTGATGCAAAGAGGGGTTCAGCAGCCCCTTCATCCTGGAGTGTCTGTTAGCTTGGTGACAGGGAGAGCTCTTTTTCTGACAAGACCCTTGGAATCCCCACATACTGCTTTAAACATACCATTTGTTTGCTTTCCTTCCCTGTAGCTCTGGGATGTAAGAAGAAAAGGCTGTATCTTCACATTCAAGGTAAAATGCTTCATTAATTTTCAGTCAAAGAGGGGAGAAAGATTTCTGTTGAGGACTTGTGAGCAAACCTTAAAGTGCTTATGTACAATTAACTTCCTAGTTTTCCAGCATGAAAATAAGATCTGCACAATTTGTGAAGTGGCCTGGCAAACCTCAGCAGGCCTCTGCAAGCTGTATGGGAACATGAAATGGGATGTCAATGGATGTCATGTGCTATAGTGTGGATGGCTTCAGTGGGGAATAGAGAACATCTGTGAGGGTTTGTTTATACTGACTGGTATTACATGCAGGTCCCACTCCACTGATGAAATGGTTCTATTCTTGGGGCCTTTTACTACCCAAGGAACTTGCTGTATAATAATCAAATTTAAAAACCAGAGACTTAGTGTCACAGCACTTTTATCTGACCCTGTGTAATTTAAAATTGATTCTTATTTATTAAGCCAGGTCTGTATTTACCATACTTAAACAGATGGCAGAAATGTCTTGATTAGTGTGGATGGATTTAGTGTGTTGAGTTAGTGGACTCTGTAAAATGCTTAATTGATTTTTATTATATTTTATAGGATTGAAAGACAAAAGCCAGAATACTGTTTGTTTTTCTCATTTCAGGGTCACACAGAAGCAGTTCGATGTCTCCGCTTCAGCCCTGATGGGAAATGGGTAGCCTCTGCTGCTGATGATCACACTGTAAAGGTAATTTATTGTGACACCCTCCTTATGGCACATCGTGGCACATCGGAATGCTGGGGTCATCTTTTTACCAGGCATTATCAACACTCACTCATAAGCACCTTCAGTTCATTAGGCAGCTGGCTGAGCCCTGTGGCTTTGCAAGGACCAGTCTGTTTATGGGGATCGTGTCCAGTGGCCCCCAGAGAAGAGCTGCTTGAGTTGAAATGCACTTATCCAACAGACGTGTTGGTGTTGGCATGATGTGCATAAGAGTTCAAGTTTTGATGTTGGTAGAGCCGTGATACCTGAACGTTCGCCTCAGTCCTCTCAGTAAACCTTGCAGAATGAGTTGCCCACAGCATGTTGATTCCTCACACCAGTTTCTGACAATGCTCAGTTAATGCAGTAAGGATGTGTTATCAAACATATTGCATGTGATTATCAGTCTGGAAATTGCTGCCAGGGCTGAGCAGAGCAGGAGAAGGAGTTCAGAAAAGTATTGACTGATGCAGTGACTTTGGTTGTTTCATGTAAGGTATGGAGGGATGGGGGCGAAGGACTCACTATATTTTGACTTTCGCATGAAATAAACTGATCAGGCATTTCACTGGATTTTTAAGTGGAGACTAGAGCATGGGAAGAAGGAATAGCTAAGAGATTCAAAGCTTTTGGATTTCTGTTTGTTCACTTTTAGATGTCATTTCTGGGTGGAACTGCTGTATTTTATCCCAGTCCCAAGTGTTTTGGAATTCTCTGACATTAAGTCTGTTCAAGAGTCTCTCTGTTCTTTCCTCCTTTCAGCTGTGGGATCTGACTGCTGGGAAGCTGATGTTTGAGTTTACAGGACATACTGGCCCAGTAAACGTTGTTGAATTCCATCCCAATGAATACCTTTTGGCTTCTGGCAGCTCTGACAGGTACATAAGGGGAGGCAGAAAGAATATATATGTCTGAACAGAATATGTGTCTGTTCTCTTTCCTGATGCCCTTCCTTGTAAGAACATGGAAAATAGGAATGTCCACAGCTCGAACGTGCCATTGCAAGAGCCAGCAGGACACCCCATCTGCACTGGGCAGAACATAGGGATCTTGGCTTCTCATCCAATATTGGTGGCACCTTCTGCCACACTAGAAGCCAATGTGTAGCCTCAAGCATCTCACTAATCTGACATCCTGTGTGAACAGCAGGCAGCCCTGCTCAACTAGCAGGGTGTTTTCTTAGCTCTGGATCAGCTCTAAATGCCTGCCCATGTCTAGAGCCTCTAAGCATCTGTGTCTGGATTCATGGATCTTAGCTAGGCCAGCCTTCTGTATAGGTTCACTGAATGTATACAACAGCAAAAGTCATTCTAACTATTAGAGTTTCGTTTAAATTCTGGATCCTACGGTGATTTCTAGAGGGATGAGCAATGAATTTTCTTCTGTTGTATGTACAGGACTGTTCGGTTCTGGGACTTGGAGAAGTTTCAAGTTGTGAGCTGTATTGAAGAGGAGGCTACTCCCGTCAGGTACATTAAATTCCTAGTAAATGTACTAGGCAGAGACTAAAGTGAGGATGAAGAGAGGATTTCCTTCAAGAGAGACATTACTGGGGAGAAGTTTGGACTGCTGGATGTCTTGCACAGGCCCACCAGGTTGCCTAGATGAACAACACCAGATCGCCAGGTTCTTTGTTAGAAGTGGAGTGGGAGGTGTTCAGTGTAGTCAGGGGCCCAAAGGGACTGAGCAGGTGGGGCACTGTGCCTGATTCTCCACCCACCTTCCTCCCAGGTGTGTGCTCTTCAACCCAGATGGCTGCTGCTTGTACAGTGGCTTCCAGGATTCGCTGCGTGTGTACGGCTGGGAGCCAGAGCGCTGTTTTGATGTGGTCTTGGTGAACTGGGGGAAAGTAGCTGACTTATCTATCAGCAACAACCAGCTGGTAAGCCATTGCTCCTGAGGTGGGGGGAGGTAGCTGTGAAACACAAGATAAAATCCTCCCTCCTCCTTGCATGCCTTCTGAGCTTTAAGCTTGTATCAGACTGTAAGTGGCCAGGGCTTGCAGTGTGCCCAGCCCTTAGACAAAGATTGTAGGCTTTTGCTTTCAGCAGCTTTGACTCTACTTTCTCTCTTTAGCTTCTGGAGGAAAGAACTGGGACTTGGTTTGACTAGTATTTAGAAGCAGTGCTTGACAAAACACTTATCCCAGCCTTTCCCAAATCATTGGCAACTTCAAGCTGAAAAAGCTGAAGGACTGAACTGAGCAACCCTTGAACACAATTGCTCAGGTTCACTCCATCTTTCCTGTTTTCAGAAAGGCTGGTGTGCACCCTGCTTCCTGGCGAATTAACCTTGATCTTTTGCCTCTGCAGATAGGAGTTTCCTTTGCACAAAGCACTGTCTCTTCCTTCGTTGTGGATCTCAGCAGAGTCCCAAAGTCAGATTCTATTCCTCATGGGCTGATCAGGGACGACCAGCCTCTTGTGCCACCTACCCCCACAGGATCCTCCCTTCGCCGCATCTACGACAGGCCCTCAACGAGCTGCAGCAAGCCACAGAGGTAAGGGAGTCTGCTGGCTTGTTGAACTTGAAGATTTTAAGGAAATGTACCAGGAACTCAGTGTTCTCTGGCAGTATGGCTTCCCCTGTCAGCATCTCTTTTTCCACAGCAGAGTAAAGCACAACTCAGAGAGTGAGAGGCACAGTCCTAGCAGTGAAGATGACCGGGATGAGAAGGAATCAAAGGCTGAGATCCAGAACCAGGAGGATTACAAAGAGATCTTCCAGCCCAAGAATGCCATATGTCAGTACCAGGGTTTATTTTGCTTTTGAGTGGTGTTTTGATTTGAGCTGAACTGGTTTGGTAGATCTGAACCTTGGCTTTCTAAAACAGAGACTTCACCTGTGACAGGAGAGTTTAGAGAACTTTCTTTTTGACTTAAATTATTTTTAATATTCTCTTTGGACACTGAACCACAGATCATGTTGGTGAATGGCTGGAAGGTGGCACCCTTACTAGGGTGCAGTAGTGTCTGGTTAAAGCCTGGCTCAGAATCCAGAGTTCCTTTGTAAACGTGATGCCTTCCTGTCCTTATTAGGGTGTTAATAGGAATTTTATTAGCTTAGAATTTTGTTATGTGTAAGGTTAGCAGCCTCCATTAAAAAAGGAAAGGCAAAAGGTTTTGTTAAAGCAGGCATTGATGTTTACAGGCATTATGCAATGCCTGTGTTTCATATTTGTGTAAATGAAGAAAATTAGATACCCTTTCTATAAGGAATTTATCACCATTGTTCTTATTTACTTATATAAATCAATTTAGTGGGAGGTGATTTTTTTTCTACTATCTTTTGTTATGACAGTGCCTTGTCTCATGCTTCACACCTTTACAGCAGTGTTGAACCACAGGGGTCGATTTTTATCCCTCCCATCCATGAAGGCTGAAAGCCTTTGTCTAAACTCAACAATAGTGTGAAGGTCTGAAGGAGATAACTGCTTGCTGTTATCATTGATTACCTTCATGTGTGGAGTTGTTGGAAATCTCTCAGCTCCAGGGTTGACTAATCTGTAGTCTTGGATGCTTCTTCATTTGTTTATTTTTTAATCTGACTCTGTAGGCCGAACTCCTCCTCGAAATGAGCCCTTTCCAGCCCCTCCTGAGGATGGTGAGTATGGAAATGACCCCTTGGTGGAAATGGGGTTAATGGCCCTCAAAAGAGGGAGACCTGCATGTCTGCAGAAATGACTCCTTGTAGTCTAGCTATTCAGAACCTTTGCTCTCAGCTCTTGAACATCAGTTTCTGCTTTCCCACTTCTTTTCATGTTGGTAGAGCCTGTAACTGCAAAGGAAGCAGTGAAGCCCAGCCCAGCTACGGATGCCCAGACCTCGTTGCCAAAGCAAGAGCTTGTATGTACCGTGTGATCTGCTAATGGCTGTTTGTGCTCCCTCTGTGAACCATGTGCGAGTGCTGGAGACTTTGATTTCTACTCGAGTTGATTCCTTTACTGAAGGGCAGTAAAAGTGCAGCTCCAGGCTTTGTCCCACCAAGTGTCTTCCCAGAGCAGTAGAATCAAGGCCAAGCCTCCGACAGGCAATGGCTCTGTTGTTTTTATTTGCTGTTTGTGCTTGCAGTGAGATTTGTCCTTGCATCTCAAAATTGGGGCACTCTGAAGAGGATCAAGTGCCAGGTTTTTGCAAGTGCTTAAACTGAAGCTGTTTTGTTGCCAAAATTGTGAGCAGAGGATGGGCCAGGATCCATTATATTGGCTTCTTTAGAAATCTGTTTTAGCCTTCAGGCATGCCACAGCCCATTGCCCTAATTTCAGAGCCTCATAACAGTAACAGCACTTGGCACTTCCATATTCTTTACAAACCGTAATTACATACTGGTGTGTATCTGAGAGATACTTTATTGCCTCTTAAACTATGCTAGGAAACTGAGACTGCTTTGGTGTTAGGACCCTACTGTGAGAGGAAAGTTGGCCAGAAATGAAGGTCATCAGACTAGGGGGCAGACTGTTGCTACTAGAGCTTTTGTCCAATTTCTCCTGCAGGCCGATCCAGCCCAGAGGCCACTGATTTCCTCAACTTCTTCCACCAGAACAGAGCCGTCAGTGATTCCTGCAGCCAGGAATGAGCCCATTGGCCTGAAGGCCTCTGACTTTCTACCAGTAAGTGTCTCTGGGCAATGGTTTCCAGCCAGTGCCTGTGTTGGGTGTGGCTCTCTGAGGTGCCCCCCTTGTGATTGGCAGCACAGTGGTGTGAACAAGGCAGTGTTGAGCTCTGCTCACAAGGAATGTGTCACCAAAGCAGAGAGCAAGGGGTGAGACAATCACTGAACTACTCCACATACTAGACAGTGATTCACTTAGAAAATTGGTGTGTGCCATTATACATACATAATAATTTCACAGGAATCAATACCTCTTGCTTCTTAGAGGCCTCTTGGTCTTTCTTCGGAAGGTATTCCCTTGTCCTAAAAAAGAAGAAAGACCAGAGGATCCCGGTCTTTCTTTGGACAATCCCAAACTCTAAATGTGAGCAAATAAAGCAGTGTTTCCAGCATGACATGGGCAGGAATCAAATTGAGAGTCTAAAAAAATTGTGCAATATTTGTGATTTGTAATAAAATTGCTGATTCCAGATAATGTTTCGCATTAAAAAATAGGGTTTATGTGAAAGCATTTCTTCTTCAAAACATACTGATTTTGAAAACTCACTTTAAATTCACCTTTTTTTTGAGAGTTTTTCCAAAACTTCAAACATGTTTGTGATTGACATAGTAGAAGAAGTAGAAAAGAAGTAACTGAGGTCAGAACAAATTGAGCATTTGCATTTCAAAGGCCAGAGAAAGCACCCACCCTTCTGTGCCACCTTGCTCTGCTCTATTATTGGTGTCTGTACTTTCAGGCTGTGAAAAACCAAAGCCAGACTGAGCTTGTGGATGAAGAGGCCATGTCCCAGATCAGGAAAGGTCACGAGACCATGTGTGTGGTGCTCACCAGCCGCCACAAGAATCTGGACACCGTGCGGGCTGTATGGAGCACCAGTGACATCAAGGCAAGGATGTGGAGATACCCGAGGGTCGTGGGGGGAGTAACTGAACAGCCCTGTTTGCTTGTCTGGGGCTGATTCTGCCTCACACAAAATGCAGGGTCTCAGCTCTTGTCCCCGGGCGTGCACCACAGGGTGCTGCTGTGTCCCACCAACAGCTGAAAGGTCATAAAGGAACATGGAGAAAACTTTCCCATTGAGAGTGTTCTCTTCCCTAACCAGCCTCACATTTCTCCTACCTTGTTTTGGAAAAGCACCGCTTGATACTAATTTGCATCAGCCAACCAGTTTGATCTTTGCAATAGAAGACTTTTTCTTCTCCTTCTCTCTCAGAACTCTCTGGACTCTGCAGTGGCAATCAATGATCTGTCTGTTGTTGTGGACCTCTTGAATATTGTCAACCAAAAAGCGTGAGTCCTGGGTGGGGGCAGCCCCTGGGATACCCAAAAGCCATCTGGCTGGCAGTCAGGAGCACTGCCTTGTACCTGCCTCATGTCCATGGGCTGTGGCAGCGTGGATATACATGTGCTTGTAGTCACATCTTCAAGCCTGCAGTGCCAATAACTGCTGGAGTTGTTTACGACCGAGGAAAACCAAAGTCTTGCGTTTCATAGAAAGTTATTCTGCTGAGAGTCAATTAAAAACATCAGAACTTGCCGCTTTCTCTCACGAGGGGGAGTCAGTGAACTTGCTCAGTGAATTTGAGTGCTACTGCCTGGGCATTTTTGCCAGAAAGTGTTATTTGTGAGACTCAGCTTTGTAAAGCTTCAGTCTCCAGTCTCAGGATGTGTCATTTTTCTTTTCAGGTCTCTCTGGAAGCTGGATTTGTGTACTATAGTCCTGCCACAGATAGAAAAACTACTCCAAAGTAAATATGAAAGGTGAGGACCCAAGAACATGGTGTGCTTGGTGGACAGGGTGTAGATAGTGATAAGGGAGCTCTGCTGGTCATTTTGTACCTGAGTGAAAATCCTGAGAAATTACAACAGATATGGTAATGCTGATATGACACCTGGAAAAGAGCAGTTCCAGATGTGTCTGGGAAAAGATACAGAAAGTATGCATGGTCAGGAAGTGCAGGATAGTGGGATTTGGTGTAGATGTTTGGATTGAAGGCAGCTCTGGCAGCCAGGAGGGGTCATGTCAGTGTAAAACAAATGGATTTTGCCCACTGCTGGGAGTGAAGGTGTCATCTTGGGACAAGAGGAATGAAGTCTTCCAGCAGCCCTGGGGACTCGTCAGGGAGCAAAAAAATTCAGCCTCTTTTTTAAGATGGAGTTTCTGCTCTTCCTTTTTTCTGGGAGAGAGGCTCCTGCCAGAGTCCCTTGGCAGGACATCTCTGCCCTTGAGCAAAAAGATCTCACATTGCAAGGTATGTGCCAGGACCTTTGGAACAGGCTTTTTGTCAAAGCCTTGGAACCAAGATATATTGGTACTTTACTGTTGTTCTCCTTCCCTGGTTACAGGTGGTAGTGGGGTTGTTTGAGGGGTGTGTTTGGCGGGGAATAGGAATGAAATTCAAGGCAGACCCAATTCTCTGTTTTTCAGTTACGTGCAGACTGGCTGCACATCCCTGAAACTCATTCTCCAGAGATTCCTGCCACTCATCACAGACATCCTTGCTGCACCACCTTCTGTTGGAGTGGACATCAGCAGAGAGGAAAGGTGAGGCACACAATTCCATTTGCTCCCTGTTGGAACCAGTCTTTCTCTTGGGTGAGCTTTGTCCTCACCACGGAGGCTCTGATACTAGTCTGGACATGCCTTCCCTTTGTCTGCAAACACCAAACCCTTCTGCTCTGAGCAAAAGGCCAAGGACTGCTTTTCCCCTCCGTCACTGTGCATTGAGTCACATCTAAACAAAGTGTTGGGAGTAAAGTTATCCTGTGGCTTCACCCTCTGCCTCACAAGACACGTGAGTTGGCAGCCAAGGCCCTGGATTTCCAATTCATTCACAGGACAGCTCTGCTCTGAGAATTGCCCTTCAGAAAGCAGCTCCTCCTTCCTTCCTGGTCTATACTGCCAAAGGGGAAAGGGGAGTGAAAGAGCCCTTATGTGGATGCCATTCCCCTGTCTCAGCAGGACGTGGGATGAATGCCTGGTGTTTGCGTGCAGAGCTCTGCTCAGATTTCAGCCCCTTCCATGCTATTTGCAGGACTTTTCTCTCCTGCTTGAGTTGCTTCTCTGGCACTGCAGGAACAGGCGCATCCCGTAGGCAGCTGAAGATTTATGCTGTGTCTGCTGTTGTTCTTTTGCAGGCTCCACAAATGCAAACTGTGCTACAAGCAGCTGAAAAACATCAGCAATGTTGTCAAGAACAAGTCTGGGCTCAGTGGCCGCCATGGTAGTGCCTTTCGGGAACTGCTTCTCCTCATGGCTGTCCTGGACTAACAACATCCACCTCCTCACGTGCAAATACAGGTGGCCAAGCTTCCCTCTGCTTATGGTCTGGCTGGATTTCAGGTCTCTCTGTGTGTCCATCTTTTCCCCCTGCCCTCCTCCAGCATGGCAGGGAAGTGGAATCTGGCTGGCTGGTCGCCCACCCAGCCCCGGTGCCTTACGGGCTGGATGGAGGACCTGAGCGGAGAGATGTGTGTGTTGTGTGAGGGGCCCTGGCAGGTGGAGGGCCCCACAAAGCCCTGTAGGGAAGCTGCTTCATTTCAGCTCTTCATCTCATCATCAAGCTCTGGGCTGCTCTGTGTGCTGGCCTTTCCCTGGCAGGAGGGCACTGGGCCTGCTGTCCCTCCTCCTTCCTGCGTGTGCTGTCGGTTCTTGTCGCTTGGCCCTGTGGGCTGGGGCCGGCTGGCCCTGCTCTTGCTGTGTGCAGTGTGCTGAGGACTGCAGAAACCGCCCCACAAATGCCTGCTGTGGGGGGGAGTGTCCTTTCCAAACAGAAGGGATGTCAACTGCCGTGGGGGATTGGCTCCCTTGGCTTCTTCTGACATGGGCAAGGACACTGTGCCACCATGCCGGTGCAGTCTCAAGGACCTGAACCAAGAGGAAGCTGTCTCTTGGCTTCTCAAACATCCCTGCTGGCACCCAGGGCCGCAGAAGATTAAAAACTTCAGACTGTGCTGGGATCTGAAGTCTACTTGAACATGTGAAAATATGTGACTTAAACAGGACTTGTTTTATGTGTTTGCCTTTGGGGGTGAGGATTTGGGAGGGTGGAGGAACAGAGGGACATGGACTGATTAATGTCTTTCTACATCCCCTGGACCACTCTTAGAGGTTCATTTTTGGTTTTTTCCCCCCCCAATAAATGTCTGTCAGAACCTTTCTGTCCCTCTTTCTTCTTTCCTCCAGGGAAAGAGGTTCCTGTTGGTGCTTTCCCTGCTTTTCCCAGCCTGTCTCCCATTTTATATACACTGGAGCCTGTTCTCCAGGGATCTGTAACTTATAACAAATTTTATTAAAATATTTGTAATTTTTTTTTAAAAAGTTGTCTTAAATGCCTCAATGTCTTGAAGTCCTGTTCACCTTGGCACAGCTCCTGGCAGGGCCCTGTTCCCTGCATGTCCCAGGGGCAAGCTGACCATTCTCACCCTTCCTGCTGCGAGGCTGTGGTGAGGAACAGGAAAGCCAGGACTCACCAGGTGGCTTGTGGAAATCCTGGGGGCGGTTTCACTGTGCTGGGCTGTTCCCAGCCCAAGGAGCAGTGTCATCATTTGGGGCTTGTCCTTCTCCCTGGCTCCATGTAGAACTCCTTCCCCGCTGATTTCATCGGAGGACAGTGCTGTTATTTGCTGTCTCTGAGCTCCTGAATCCAGTGCAGCTGCTTGAAGGCTGTTTTGGGGAGGCCAGCAGGAAAGCTAGAGGAAGTCCCCATATTGCTGATGCTTCATCCAAACACAGTGAAGTTTTGGGAACAAAGAGCCTGCTCTGCTCTGCTCTGGTGGCAGCTCACATAGCATGAGGCCCTGGCACTGAAGCACTGTGGGACTGACAGTGAGTACAGCTTCAAGCACCAGGAGACTCACGGGGTGTGTGTTCTGCTCTGCAGCTGCTTCCTGCCTTATCTGGTGATAATCCCATGCCTAGACGCCCATGAGGTGTGAAAAGGCTCCACCAGCCTCCCACCTGGACAGCTGGGAGAAGCATGAGGTGGAGCAGGACATGGCAGCATTGGAGCTCACAGGGTTTAACCACTCTCCTGCTAATCGTGGAAGCCTGTGGGCTGTGATCAGAGGGTGGGGTCTGCACCGCCAGGCTGGCCCAGTGGAGGGATGGGATGAGCTTTTCCAGCCCTAGGGCAGATGGTGGGGGTGAGGGAAGGAGCACCCCCCTCCTCCCAAGTGGGGTTCAAGAACAGCAACATAGAAGGACTGGCTTTAACAGTTTATTTAAAATAAGTTTTGTTACAAAACAGGATATTTTTTTAATTATTAAAATACATAGAAACATATAATCATACAAAAGGCTAAATTTATTTTTCCCTTTTTTTTAAGTAGAATACGCTGTGGAAGCGTGAGAGGAAAGGCCTGTGGTGGAAGGGGCCATCAGTGCATCCAGCAGTAGTTGCAGCAGGAGGAAACGTACCCACAGGTGGGTGCTTAGAGAACCAAGGGCAGTGCCATCCCCTCCCATGCGCCTGCCAGCCACCATCCCCATGCATAAGCCAACAGGCTTTTGGGCTGGAGGTTTGGGGTCTTTTTGTATGTTTTCTGTTAAGTTTTCCGTTCCAAGTCCATGTAAACAGGTATAAATATTTCAAACACTTTCATCTTGACCACATTGTGATCTCTCGACAAGACAACCGGTAAATAACTTTACAATAGCTTCATTCGAGACTGCTAAATCCCCTCTGGTGCCATGTAACGGGCAGCCCATGACTGCTCTGTCTCTGTGTCCTGACAGCACCAGCACCATGAGGAACAGCAGCTCAGCTCATGCACCGGGGGCTTTCATGCAACAACAGGGCTTGAGAAACCAAGGGGGAAAGGAGCTGCTGGGATTTTTTCTGACTACACATGGAGAAAGTGCAGCTCTGAAAGACAGGACTCAATCTTGGGGAAGGCACAGCCAGGCTGGCCCTGTGGGGGTAGCAGAGGCATGGCCAGCAGCTGGCCTGGCTCTAAGCACCTCCTCCAGCTAGGTCTCATCATAAAAACAAAGCTGGAGAGATGGAGGGAGCACCCAGCAGCTCCCCACTCTGGCTAAAAAAACCTGTCCAGTAGAAATAAAGTCACACAGCTGAGCATCCGAGGGGGGCAGTTTCCTGCCCAGCACCACTGTCCCCCACCCTGAATGGGGAGTCAGGCTGCTAGGAGACCCTGGCTGCTCATTGTGAGAGGTACCCTCACCCTCTGGTCACGGGTCCTGGTGGCCAGGAGAACAGAACTGAAACCTTCATGTCTTCCAGCAGGTGTCTCCATGTCACTGTGAGGGGCTAGGTCCTGGGGTGGGTTTAGTGCCAGAGCTGGCACTCATCATATGGGCACTGGCCTCAGCTTCCCTGGGAGAGACAAGTGTGGGTCACAGAGGGCAGGAGCACAGCTGCCAGTACCCCAGCCTTGTCTGGTGGCAGAGTAGCAGGAGCTGGTACCGCAAGCATCCCCAGGAGCATCCCTGCACAGCCCAGCAGCCCTGCCCTGCCTGGGAAGCGGAGTGAAGCAGAGCCCTCCACCAGCATTCATTGCAGGCACTCACCTGGCAGCCACGGCTGCCCCTAAGTCAGGCTGAAATTGAAGGGGAGAGAGCCTCAGCCTGGTGGCATTGCCTTCCCCATACCCTCTGAGCTGCCAGCAGCAGCTTCACACCAGGGTGCTCTTGGGGAAGTGCTAACCATGGCTAATTAGCCGTTAGTTAACGAGCTGTTTATGAATCTGCTTGATCCCCGCAGGCTTTGCCACGGGCTGGTGGTGGGAGCCTCCTTGGATGGAGGGACCCTCTCTGGGTTCCCAAGGTGCCCTACCACTCACCTGAAGTCTGGAGCTTCCTGCGGATGGAGGCCGTTCGACCGGAGAGCTGCCCCGGGCTGTGGGATGTGTGGCCCCGGCCAGGTGTTGCTGCAGAACCCGATGAGTCACCCTGGGAGGAGATGGGACACAGGCCCAGATCAGCCCATGCCAGTCTCCAGAGGGAAGGAAGGGGGATGGGCTCGTGGTCAGACTGTGCCTGCCTGGATAGTGGTGTCCAAATGTGCTCTGGGGGCACCACGGGCTGCTGCAAAACAGGGCTTGGAGCAGCCAAGGTGGCCAGGACACCAATGCTTGGTGACAGCCTATGTCCCACCAGGTGGTGGTCCCCAATGGAGCTGGCTCCAGGAGAACATCCAACAGCCCTGGGGACCATGAGTGGGGGCAAAACAGGGTGAGGTAGAATAGGAAAGGCACCAGCAGCCTGTTGGTTACCTCCAGCTGCTCCTGGCTGGGCCAGGAGGCCAGCTCAGCCTTGCGGGAGACAGGACCCAGCTCCACAGAGCGAACCCTCTCGGCAAACTTCAGGGAGCAGAGCGTCTCACTGGTGTTTTTCTCAGCAGGGGAGACCTGTAGTCAGGGAGGAGCAGGCAGAAAGTCACCCTGGCAGCTGTCTGCACACCCTGGGGCCTCCACCCCGTGGCAAACCTTCTGATGTCCGACAGCGAGATGCTATTATTAACCTGCCCCTCCCAGGACAGTTCCATTTATCTGCACCCAGGCCAGCTGGGGCCTGTCACCAACTGTCCTGGTGTGAGGGACAGCTGAGAACAGCTGTGGCAGGTGGCAGACGCTTGGGCAGCCCTCAAAGGGCCTCTGTGCTGGCACAGGCAGCTAATGTTGGGGGATCACAGGGCAGGGAAGAACTGGAAGAACTGCCACAGCTTAAAATCCTCCCAGCAAGAGGGGCTGGGGGGATGACAACATGCAAGATAGTGCCCACAGGGGATGGCACCCGTGTGAAGGCAGGAGGACAGGCTTGTAGACCTTCGAATTTTCTCCTATCCCTATCCCTTGGCCTCATCTCTGAGCGCAGAGATGGGGACAGAGCTGCCTCTGGCACCACGACTGCAGATCAAATGTCCCCCTGGGCAAGCCCTGTCTCCTAGTTCCAGCCCAGCTCCTGCCTCCAGCACCCCTCGCACCTGCCCCAGCACTGAGCTGAGAAGGGACCAAACTCATTCCAAAAACCACACAGACAGGAACTGAGTGCCCAGCCCCTACCTGCACCATCATGAGGGTCTTGCTGTCACCGCTGAGCGAGTCCTGCAGCAGGTAGGTCAGCTTGGAGTTGCGGAAGGGCACGTGGCCCTGCCGGGAGCGCAGGGCATAAATGACATCACCCAGAGCCGAGAGGGACTTGTTGATGTGCTGTGCCTCACGGAGCCGGCTGCCCTCTGCGCCCGACCGCCCGACCCGCTCCGATCCGGCCAGGTCCACCAGGTTCAGCTTCCCTAAGGATACACAGCCAAACCCCCCCAGCTGGCATCAGCATCTGGCACCACACACCCCTGGGATGCTGCAGCCCAGGAAGCCCAGGGAGGAGCTTGCCCTGTGGCACCCACCTGTGGTGCGGAGCCCCGTGCTGCGGTCGAGACCTCTGACGGTGATGATGAGGAGGGCGTGGGAGCGAGAGCTGTGCTCATTCAGGTTGGTGCACTCTGTCACTCGTTTGACATGGCCAAATTCGAAGACCTGAGGGAGCCCAGGAAGTTGCGGGGTGAGGCCAGTTTGCCACAATCCCCTGTGATCCAGGGATGTAAACTGAGCAACAGCTTCCCAAGGGCCACCTGGTCCATCAGGGTGATGACTGCTGTCAGGTCTCAGCCTGGATGATGCACCAAAGGCAGGAGGTGACAGGCAGGTCACTGCGGTGACAGCCGCATCCCACTAATCCCTTGGGAACTGCCTGGGCCCCACGGTTTTATTTTTAACCCACTCCGGCTCACCCCATGGGACAGTGACCGTCACATCACACCCGGGGACCTATTTTGGTCTCTGTTGCTCCCCAGGGATTCAGAAATATTTCTGAATCCCGAGGTCACGCACCAAAGACCCCTCCCCAGTGCATCCCTGGTGCCACCCTTCTGTGCCCACCACTCCCCATCTCTCCGCACCTTGTTGATGTCCTCCACGCTCTGCACCCTGAACTCAGTGAGCCCAGGCACATAGAGCTGCCCGCTGCCATCAGGGCACAGCTTGATCTCCAGCTTTTCTTGTGGCTCCTTCCCCAGCAAGTCCCTGGGCAAAAGGGTACCCATTATCATTGCCATTCCAGCAAGCTGCTGGCTCAGGGCTGTGTGCCAACACTACCAGGGCAGCCATCTCCTCCTGGGAAAGCTGCACGTCCTATTTATAGACCTCAACTCTTGGCTCCCATATGCCTGCTCTCACCCAACTCGGATCACTCTTTCAACCCTGTTCCCCATTATTGCCATGGATGTGCTCCCAGCCTCCTCCTGGACCCTCCTGTCTGTGGCTGGTCAGGGGAGGAAAATATTTCTCAACTTCTCAGCTCCTAGTTACAAATTCCTAAATATAGTGTCCATAGGCAGGGGCAGTGGGGGAGACGAGGATGCCCCAGTCACCGCATTAGGGCTGGTGCGTGGGAGTGATGGCAGGGCTGGGAGCCTGTGTAAGTGATGGAGTTCATGGGAAGGGCAGTGTGCACCAAAATAAATTAAAAAAAAATTCTTGCACGGCCAAATGCAACACCCAAGGCTCTGGGACAAAATATGAGGGCAAAGCAGGGCTGATATAGGATAGCAGGGGAGAGCAGAACAGGGTGATGACCAAAGAACTTCTCCCCTCTCCCTGTACCTGAGTGCCTCGTTGTAGATCTCAGCAGCGCTGACAGTGATGGTGTAGTCCCAGTCAGCTGCTTTGCCCCGCACTTCGGAGAAGAGGAGCTGCAGGGCCCGCTGGTTGATCCCCGGATTTGCTGCTGTTCCCTGATGGATTGGGGTGAGAAAAAGGGGGAAAAAACACTCTCTTGAGTTTCATTCTGTATTTTTTCTGAGCAGAAGCAAAACCCAGTGACCATCACTGTTGCATGATGGGTCTGAGCAGGCTACCAGCCTTGTTGGAGGAGGGTGCTGAGACTGGGCACCATGGGGTGGGAAGATGAGGAAGAAGATGGAAGCAAAGCCAGGCAAACTCACCTCCATTGTGTAGGTTTTTCCTGCCCCCGTCTGCCCGTAAGCAAAGATGCAAACATTGTAGCCATCAATGCAGGAGGTAACCAGGGCTTGTACCTCCTGAAACACCTGGGGACAAGAGGGGAGAGTCAGGAGAAGATGGCTGCATTTCCCCCCTCACACCAGCAGTGCGAATGGCAGCACCCACCTCCTCCTGGGACGCTTGTGGGGGGAAGACTTTATCCAGCTCAAAGGACACCTGCTTCCCCTTGTGCAGGAGGTGCAGGACAGCATCATCATCGGTGTCAAAGGTCACTGCATTGGCTGCCTCCGGGCCCTCACCATCCTCCTTCGTGATGGGGCGGACTCGCCCAAAAACACGGATGTTTCCTTGGAGGAGGGAGGCAGGGATGATGCCAGCCCCAATGCATCCTGCTGCCATCCCCAGTCACCATCAAACACTGGGCTGGCTGAACACTGCAGCCCGCTGCCAACTGAAGCATCTCATTCTCAACCCAACCACCTTATAGGGATGCTCCCCTCTCTGTCCTGCCCCGCCTCAGGGACATGCTCTTCTACAATGGGACCTGCCACCCCCTACACACCTTTCAGCCGCACCAGCTCATTGTGACACTTCTTGCGGAGCTGCAACTCCCGCCGGTACTTGCGCAGCAGCTCCCGGTTGGTGGTGTGCACCTCCTCGATGGCCTGGCTGATCTGCAGGGGCGGAGACCAGCAGCTCAGTGACTCCCCAGGATCTCCACTCCACATAGAGGTGCGATGGGGTGGTGGTCCTGGAGGGGCTCACCTCAGCCCTGGCACTGCGCAGGGTCTCCTGGAGGAGCAGGGGGAAGTCGCGGACCTGACGCTTCAGGCTGTTGTAGTCGTGGGTGAGGGTGCGCAGCGCCGGCTGCAGCGTCAGCAGGTTGGTCCGGACACCTGCAGACATGAGGCAGGGTCAGGGGCAGGTGACACCCCAACACTGCTCAGGCAACCCTGTGGGTCCCTCACATCCTCCTCACCTGCCAGGTTCTCGTGGACTGCCTTCATCTCCACCTGGGCACGAGAAAATGCCTCTTCGATGGCATGGTTCTTCTCCTCCTCCATTGCCTGCATCTCCTCCAGCATCTGCCCGTGGGCTCGCTCCAGCTCGGCCTCATACATCATGATCTGGAAAGGGAGCAAAGAGGGTTGACACTGAGGTAGTGCCTACTCACTGCCACACTGTGTCACCTGGAGGGACCAGGCAGGGAACATGAGGTGAGTTCTGATTTACACCTGCTGCACTCAGACCTGAGCTCGGAGCTGAGCCTCTGTCTTCTGGGAGCTCTGCAACTGCTGCTCCATCTCCTTCAGCACCTGCCTCTGCATCCCCACCTGCTCCTGCAGGTACTGGTTTCGGGACTGGGTCTCGCAGAGGGTTTGTTTTGCCTTGGCTGACTCCACCTCCACTGTCTTGATGATATACTGGGGGAAAAAGCACCCAGAGATGGGATGTACTGAGAAAACAGCACTCAAGGGGCCTGGGATGGAGCTGTTTCTAACCCAAGAGAGTTAATTTAGAAAATCATGGTGCTGTGCTGATGTGCTCAAGGCAGAGAGATAGGTGGCACTTGCAGAGAACCCACTGGCCACTGCGAGGCACCATGATTTTCAGGAGATGGAGAGCCCCACGGTGCTCACCTTTATCTGCTGGGGCTGGGACTTGAGGCTGGCGATAGTCTCCTGGCTGTCCCGCAGCCGCCGGCTGAGCCGCTCCTCCTCCTCGGCTCTTTCGGCCAGCGAGTCCTTGAGCCGCAGCTCCACCTCGGCCAAACGGTTCGTCTTCTGCTGCACCTCCAGGTCCAGCTCCACCAGCTTGGCCCGCGTCTCCTCCGCCTCCCGCTGCAGCTGGGACAGCTGCTCCTGCAGCCTGGCATTCTCCTGGCCCCGGAACACGACAGACAAGGCTGTGTCACCCATGGGTGCCCGTCATCCTGCTGCCACCGCTGCCACCGCTGGGGACTCACCTGGAGGTGGGGGCAGTCCCGGCACGGTGCCTGCTGCTGCTGCCGCCGCAGCTCCCGCAGCTCCCCCTCACACGCCTTCATCTCCTGCCGCAGGCGCTCATTCTCGGCCGCCAGCAGGTCCCGGTGTTTCTCCGCATCCGTGCCGCCCTGCCGACGGGAGGGGGTGGAAGAGGAGATGGAACCGTAATGCACCCCAGGGACCTGCTGCTCTGGGGGAGCCCCTGCTTGCTGTACCAGGGAGTCCCCAGGATTGGGAGCCCCCAGCCTGCCATGCTCAGGGAACACAAGTCTCCTGCCACCATGGGTCCCCCAGGCCACTGTATCGAGGAGCCTCCCGTGTGCTGCACTCAGAGGAATCCCTGCCCACTCCACTAAGGACCACTCAGCCTGCTGCATCCACTTGCTGCCCCCAGGGAACCCTCAGTCTGCCACGCTTAGGGACACCCCAGTCTGCAGCATCAGGGAGTCCCCAGCCTGTTCCACCAGGACAGTCTCAGTCTGCTGCTCTCAGGGGAGCTCCAGTCTATGCCACCTCAGAGCCCTAGCCTGCCATGCCAGAGAGCCCTCGACAAGCCTTGGCAGTCCTAACCCCCAGAGGGGCTTTCACTTTCCACCGCAAGACAACGCGCTGGGGGAGCTTTGCCTGCTGCGTCCCAGAGTCACCGGTGCGACATTACGTTGAACAGAAAATCCCATAAACTTTCATCCCTCAGTGTATCTTGGCTCTAAGGGTCTGTACTGTGACCCAGGGGAGGTATAATCCACCTCTGCCTGCCCTGCATGCCCTCTTCCTTCTCCGGGACCCAAAGCTCCGGTGTCCCTCCAGGCAAAGGAGGGACAGCTCAGCCCGATCCCAGTGGCAGCTCACCAGCTCCGAGCGCAGACGGCTGATTTCCTGTGCCTGCTCCAGGAGCTTCGCCTTCAGAGTTTCAACCTGTCAACACAGACCAGGTTAACCAGGAGGTGCCGCAGCAGCTTTCAGAGGAGACCCCATGGTGCCACCCTGGCCATCAACATCCAGTCTGGCTCACACTTTTGTTATGCCTTAATTTTCCACCCGGCTCTGAGCACCTGATTCACACGACCTGATTAAAATGAGCGTTAATGAAAGCCTTTCTTTGACCTTGTTCAACCACGGGTATAATTTGGTTTCTGCTAATGCTCATCATGGACATTATTAAAAAAAAAAAAGCATCATCTTTGGAGAAGGTAAAAAACAAACCTATCCATAACTGCATTTGAAGAACCAGAACTGCCTCATCCTGGCCTCACAACATAGTTTCATTTTGCCTTCTCTATTTTTCTTTCTAGGAAAGTTAGCTTGGGATAAAGAGAGAGAAGGAGTTCAAGAAGGCCATATGTCTGAGTCTGACAGGAGGATGCTCCCCAGCCATCCCCATCTGGGCATCCCAGGAGACAAGGCTGTCCCCCCTGCAAAACCAGGTGGGTTTCAGAAATCTTCAGCTTTTTTTGTTCAGGGACCAGTGAGGCTCTCCCAAAATCTGCAGTTATTCAAACAAACAGCAGCAGCAGCAAATGCTCAGTAAAGCCAGCATTTTCACGGACTGTTTCAATGGGGTTTGCTCACCTGCTCTGTCCCTTGTCCCCATGCCATAAACCTGCTGCGTGAGCATCACCACCTCCCCAGAGCTTATCCTGGAGGAAGCCAGACCTGGCTGCATGCTTCACCACCATCCCCCAGCTCCCAGTACAACTCCCAGTTTCCCTGCTCCAGAAAGCCACCAAACCTCTTACTGGGACGTGCCTGGATATTGCCCCAGTCCAATAACCAGCTTTTTCTACAAGCAACCGGCCCTCCATGAACCATAATTTAGGGACTGCTGATTAATAACCAATGCAGATGTGCTGACACGGGGCTATAATTAATCTGGTAAGTTATTAAGCCGCGCCTTTGCAGAGACAGCAGTGCAATGGGCAGCACCTCTGCGTGCCCCACGCTCAGTGGGGCATGGGCAGGGATTCCACAGACACGGGCAGAGGAATGCAGCTGGATCCCCCCACTGCCACAGCTGGTTGTGCCCCAGCTCTGGCTCAGGGCCAAGCGCTTGAGTGGGGAAACCTCATTTCCACATTTACTGAGGGAGATTATTAAGGTATTTTTATACGTATTTTTAAGAGAGGGGAGGTACTGAGTCACAGCTTGTTCCAGGGAAGCCTCCAGCCCAGCCAGTCGGCGCACACGCCGGAGCCTGCCCACTATTCCCTGTGCTGGTAGTGCCCAAAAATGCCGATGCACCTCCATCCCCTACCTGCTCGGGCATCTCTGGCTGCATCCTGCTCTCCAGAGGTGACAGGGACTCCTTGGCAGCTGGATCTGGCTCGAGCCGTGGCCCAGCCATCCTCAAGCTTTGGAAGCCCGGACCAGCACTTCACTCCAGCCGGCGTCGGCTGTGCTTGCTGCCGAACTGGCCGGCGCAGGGCCGGATCCTGCCGCGCTCTCGCTTGTGTCATGCAGAGCATGCCAACCAAATGCAGGACAATTACCTCCGCCTTTTTGACACCCGTGGAACAAGCAGAACCTGACTGTAACAGCTTCCACAACAGCCACATGCAAATCCCTTTACGAGCAGCCAGAATTTCCATCTCCCTGGGACGACCCAGGTCCTTGTGCTGAGAATGCGCAGTCTAGGAGATGGTTTTTAGGAGAGGTCTAGTCACAGCAGCCAAAACTTGTCCCTTCATTAGACAACCCTGTGCCTTCACATTCACTTTCCACCTCCTAACTCTTGAAAGTCACTAAAATTAAACCGCTGGGTCGGTCTAACAAGCTGATCCTGTGGGAGCCATCCTGATGCAAGCCTGCATCCCAATGCCCAAAGCTGTCTTGGCCACATTGTATCCACAGAGCCACACACCCTTGCCAGTGTGGTGTCACTCAGGGGACTGCAAGCACCCCAAGGGAGGTGCAGCCAAAGCCAGTCCTCAGGAACACCCAGTTCCCAAATCATCCCTACACACTCCAGTGAAAAAGACGCTCAATGATAGAGGTCTTACACTCCTTCCAAGTGCAGCCCTCGCCAACTGCACACCACAGTTTTCCAGCCAAGCCACAGCCTGAAGCTGGAGACCCTGATGGACCCTCTTGTGCTGCTCTGTCCTCACTGTACCTGGCCTTGCAGCTGTAGAGAGAGGGAGAGCTCGTCGTTCTCCCGGGCAGCGAGCTTCTCCTGCAGCTCCAGCAGCTCCTCCTGCAGCTGCAGCTTCTCCTTCTGCAGATGTGCCATGGAGGCCATCACCTTCTGGATCACTGGGAAGGGCCGGGCTGCTGGCAGGCTGGCACGTTTCCCACTGCAGAGTCTCCCTCCTGCAGCATGAGCAAAGAGGAAGCCAGTCAGGATCTGGCCACCTCACTAGGGACCAGAATGCCAACCACGGGGAGAGACCCCAGGGGCTGAGGTGGAGATGGAACACAGGAAACGGGACTTGCACAAGACCCACAGAGAGCAATGACATGTTGGGAGGTGCATCTTGAGTGGCACGGTGCTGACCACAGCAGGCTGGGCTAACGGTGGGGTCTAGCCAGCTAAGCCCCAGGGCAGGGTGGAAGCCATGGAGATGTGCCAGTGCCAGCAGAGCATCCTAGGCCACAGCACAGAGCACCTGCCCACACCACTGCACCATGACCCAGCCTCATCACACGCCGAGATGCTGCCGCCTCACTCTGATAACAACCTCCTTCACCACGGTGCTGATTCACCCCGGCATCCTTTCTTCTGAATGAGCAGGTGCTGGTGGAAAACTAGTATGTGATCATGTCATTAAAGCCTGCATCATTACACACAAATATAATGGAAGCCGAGTTTAAATTATACGGCTACCCTGAGCGGCCGTATTGCCTAATCTTCGTGTGTTTGGCTTTCTAACCTTCCTATTATAATTTTAAACATCGTTTTCTGCATGTTAGTAGAGCCACCAGTGCTGACAGAAGCCAATCTGGCCGTACATCAGAGCCTACCAAATGACCTGGTAGTTCCCAAGAAGAAATGAGCTGTCCTGACTCATTCCCAACGTGGGGATGAGGCACTGCGGTGAGGGAACTGGTGGCCAGCATCCCGGCTGCCCGGCGCCCCTCCCTGCCTGCCACTGGATTTCATCTCCTGCCACCAGAAACCTGAGGTTTCAAAGGCAAGAGCTGATGCTGGGAATCACTGTGCTGCCTGTGGGAGGATGCTGCCTTCTTCATGGGAAACGTCCTGAATATAAGAAGAAAGACTTTTTTGCCTGTGAATCACTTTCTACCTTTAAATGGAGCTCAGGAGGCAGCAGCACAGGCAAAAAAATTAAATGCTGGGACAAAACTATAACTCTCCTGCTGACTGCATTCCACAGGACTTATCCAGCAGTGGCTGCAGAAGCAGTCACTGGGTTTTGTCTTCCTGCCATGGGCTAGATACCCCAAAAATGGGCTGCAAGGAGCTGGTTTTTCTTTCCTTTCATGCTGAAAGCTCAGTCCACCTGAAGCACAGGACTGTGGTTTTCTCCTTAAAACAACACACACAAAATCCACCCCAAAACCTCCAAAGTTGACAGGAATGCCAGCTCTTGCCCCCTTGGGGAGCGTGCAGGGATAAGACAAAATTACAGGCTCCTGCGGACACACTGCATGTCTGCACACATCCACACTAATCCTGGGCTGGGGCCCAAGGCAGAGCCAGGCTCAGAGTCGCAACACTCAGCTGCAAGTTGAACTGCCGGGCATGGATAACACCTTCCTCCACGCTCCAGCACCTTCTTCCTGCAATAACATCTGTGAGAGAGGAGATGCTACCTGCATTACATCTCCCACTGGACAGATGTGCTGATGGTGATTCAGGGTCTGAGTGTAACAGGCACGGCACACCAGCCCTCCTGCTTTCCAAAACTGTCTGAAATCTATTTGGAAAGATGCCCGTTTCCTTGGCTCTGCCCTGTTACCATTGCCACACAGACCCTCATCCTCCTGCTTCCCTGCCCCTTCCCAGCAGCCACCCTGCACCAGGAGCTGCTCTAGGATGCAGCTGGGGACCATGGCAGGAGCAGCTCCTGAGATGCTTGACAAGCCTGCACAATTCAATCCTGACAGAGAAAGACATGAAACCCTGGGATTTCCCCACCCTGGCCAGGCACGCATGCTGCAAGCTTTTCCACATAAGTTACATTTTCCTTAAGCAGGAGGAAACAGCAGTAGGTTCACTGGAGCTCACCTGCTCTGTTCATCCAGTTCAATAATTCATTGGTCCCTGTCACCACCCGGCAGCTGGCTGGTGTTGGATTTCTACTGTGACCTGTCACCCCTGGTGAGGCAGCCACATGTCTATGTGCACCCCCAAAGAGGAAAGGTTTATGTGATACCCACCAGCAGGTATTAAGCCCTCATCCCATGCCATCCCATCCTTCCTCTAGAGCACCCACCAGTGCATCCCAGCTTTCCCCTCACCTGCTTTCTCCAGGTTCATGGTGGAGGTTGCCTGCACTGGTGTGGGAGCTGCTGGCTCACGGGGGGATGCTGGTGGCTCCTCCGTGGCTGGTGTCAGGCCCTGCTGCCGGGTCTCCTCCCGCCGCTTGCACGCTGTCTCCCGCAGGGCCTGTGTCCATGAGAAGAAACAGGTCAGAGAGCTGAGATGCAGCAACCATAGCCACCAGGGTGGACACAGTAGCAGCAGCCAGCACTCCACTGGGCTGGCCAGGAATGAGAAAGGAGCAGGGCACACAGAGCAGGACAGTGGAGCCCAGGGAAACCCTCCCTCCAAGGGAGTTTGGTGTTGGGAAGCTGCTATGACAAACTTCTCATGTTTAGTTCTCTCCATAAACAACTCCTTTCCTCGGCTTGGCCATGCAGTTATACTGAATATTACCTATTTTTCCTTCTATAGCCTTAAAAAATGATCCTGACTTGCAGGCAAGGTTGAATGTGAAGTTGCTTGCTGTGAGCTGTGGCTCAGCTAGTGCCATCCACTCAGCTCTGAAAACATCAGAAGAAATCTGTAAGGAGCTTTTGCAAAGCTGAAACAAAAGGTGATGATCAGCCGAGCTCTCCCTGCTCAAAAATGCCTTTTCTTACTTATATCTTATCTCAGAGCCTATGGCATCACCCTGGGGGCCAGTGATGCTTAGGAAGCCTGTCTCACCCCAGCAGAAGGGCAAATACTCAGTACATGCCAGTAATTTGAGAGTAATTTGGAGGGAGGTGATGGCAGCATCCTCCTGGAAAAGCCGGGTGTCTGCAGTGCCTCTGCATCTGAGACTCCAGGAGGGTTTTGCCGGAAGGAATTCATTGAGGCTGGTATGAGATAAGAAGGTGTTCTCCTTCTTTTCAAAGAAGGGGAATTTGAATGACTTGCCTTAAGCCCAGAATGAACTAGTGGCAGCAACACCAGTACACGGTGTCCTGACACTGTCCCTGGCTGTGGCGCCCTTCCACCTCCTCCTCCTCCCTCCCACTGGCAAACACCATCTTAAAGCATTGCATTTCCTTATCACACTTCTGCCTTGAGCCCTCCTGCTAACATGACCCATAAGTGACCCAGAAAACGTTATTCCGAGCTGTTCCCCAACATTTTTGATGCCTTGTGATTCTCCAGAGATGTTCTTCCCTCCCTACTCAGGGCAGCAGCTCTGCTTGAGGCACACAATGCCATGGTCCAGGCAGAAACTAGCTGCAGTGAGGGAGGGAACCAGCCAGCTCCCATGGCCCAGCTGGGTATGGGGCATCCTTCCCACCACCCCAAAACTGCCTTCCCCACCCAAGCCACAGCTGGCTCGATGCTCCTCACCTGGAGAGCCCGGCAGAGCCCACGGGGGTTTGCAGTGTCCGGCCAGCTCACACTGAGGATTTTATGGTGAAGCAGTGTAGGCAGCAGAGGGACCCGGGAAGAGGTGCCTGCTCCCCTCCCAGCGCTGAGCCTGTCCTGCCCACAGCCTGAGATGGAGCAAAGAGCATCACCGGATTAACCTGAGAGCCCAGGACGGACACAGCCTTTGGCCTAGCTCAGCAAACCCGCCCACTCTTCCTGCCGCCGCCACCGCACCAGTGTGGCAGAGACAGTGTATGACTTTTATTAAAAATGTTAATTATGTTAATTAGAAAAATTAGCCCTTCAGGGGGCGGAGACTGGTTGCCAATGACTAGTAATGAGAACTCAGGGTGTAACATCCGTCTGGCCTCTGCAGGAACAGATCCGTCCCCCCACCAGGGACATCCCAGCTCTGCCCCTTGCCAAGCCACTCTGCTTCCTGAGATCCTGTCTTGGAAAAGCTGCCAAAGCCAGCTTGCATCACCGAAACCAGACGGACAGACCCTGACAGCGTCACCTCCCTTCACTGCCCCCAAATATTTCCTTTATTTGTCAGGCAGCCAAACACAAAAGCAGCCACGGCAGCAGTTCCCTGCCCTGCTGAGCCACACAGAAAGAAAACAGCAACTCAAGGAGCCTTCTCCCATGGTTGTGTCCTCTGCTACAGGAAAAGCAGCTGGCAAGGGCTATGTCCCACTGCTTGGGGACCCATCACCTGCCCGACACAAGCACCACCACCATCGTGGGCAGTCAAATCTCTTCTCCATCAGGCAGGAAAAAAATAACAACCCACAAATCAAACCTCAATAATGCAGTTTTTTCTCTAAAATCATCCAGAGGCAGCTTGGCCAGAGGTAGATGCAGTGTCTGGAGGAAGACATGCCTGATGAAGTTAGTTTATCACCCTGGACTTCTTCCCAGCTTCTAATTATCCATAACGTTTCACACGTGCCATGAAAATGGAGCATTTCCAAAGCACTGGCGAGCGCCCAGATAAAAGGTGATGAGTTCCCCATCCCAGCATAGGCAGCGGAAGCTGTCGGGCAGAGGAAGAGCTGAAAAACCCTGGTTTTGGAGGCTTTGGTGCTAATCAGCACTTGGCTGGACTGGCTTAAGTGCCAGGAAAGAAGCAGTGCCCGGAGAAGCGGTTGCCGGTACATAGGGATGGCGAATGCTGAAGCCAACAGTAAAAAAATCTCCCACAGAGGGGATTCGGCCTCCCCCTTTGCCGAAGCCCATTCGGCACCACCGGCAAGGGAGGTGGGAAGGGCTGTTTTCCAACAAGCGGTTGCAGGTTGGGGCAAGCAGCCGCCCGCCCGCAAAGCAGCTCAGCTGCCATGAAGGAAAACCCCGACTAAACTCACCCACGGGGTCCACGCGCTGGGGTGGGATAAGGAGACCTTCCAAGGAACCGAAGCCAGGGTGAGGCAAGAGCCCTGTGTCAGCCCTGCCATGCAGATAGCTGCGTTTTCTCCGTTCTCATGTTAAATTTTAACCTAAGTTTCCCGCTCAGAAGGGCCACGAGGGAGATGAAGGCAGCTCTCTCTGTTCACCCCCTGGCTGCCCACTGCTTTGTGCCTGCTTCCGAATCACCGTTTCTCAAATCTCGAGCTTCATCCGGAAAGAAATGTGAAAAATGTAGGCTGGCCTGTTCCCAGCCTCTCCTTCCCCAGCGAGCAGGGCGTGAGCGCGGCAGGCTGAGCCCCAAGGGGCAAGGACAAGCCACCGCACCGTACTCACCGTCCAGGGCAAGGTCCTTCGTCTTCCAGGCGGCTCCGGCGGAGGGCCCGGATCCCAGATCCCAGGCTCTGCGGGATGTGATCATGGCACGGGGGTCCCGAGTACAGCAGCACCTCTGCAGAGAAGCGTAAGGATGGACATCTCAGCTGGCCTCAGTGTCCAGCTGTGAGTCCCAGCGGGCCGTGGTAGGGCAAACCACGACGGCAACAACGCCCCCGACTCCCGAAACCCGCAGAAAGTTGCACCAATCCCGATTCCGCTCCCGAAAAGGCGACAGCCCCGGGTTCCCTCCTTGCTCCCGGCGGATGTGACATAAACACTGTCTGTAATTAATTTACTCATTCCTGAAGCCTCTCCAGGCCCCTCCTAACCTCAGGCTGGGGCTGACTTAGGGAGTTAGGAACTCCGGGACCGCGGGCAGCCCCGCACCCGCCGGCCCCGCACCGCACCGCACGCACCGCCCCGCACTCGCCGCACTGGGGGCCAGGGAAGGCGGCGCGGAGCCCCGGGACCACCCGCCTGCCGCGGAGTCCCTTGTTCTCCCGGGAGGCGGCTCCAGCCAGGCGGGAGTCGCAGCGGGGCGGTCCATCTAACCAGCTCCCGGCCGCGGTCTCGGTCCCAAGGAACAGGACGTGCAGCCCCACCCGGCATACCCCCGGTACTGGTCCCTGATGCCGGTGCTGGTCCCGGCGGTGCCGCCCAACGCAGGCTAACGGAGAACCGCGCTCTCGCCGCGCCCCGGGTGCTCCGTGCCGGCACACCCAGCCCCTCAGACAAAGGGAACCCCGGTCCAGCCCGGCTCCCCCCGCGCCGCCGGGGCCGGGGCCGGGGCCGCCCCCGCGGGGCCACTCACCGGCGCCGGTCGGCGGCAGCTGCGGGGCAGCGGGTGCCGCCCCGGCCCCAGCCCCGTCCCCGCCCTCCGGGGCACTTCGGTAACGGAAGCGCCGAGCCCCGCCCCGCGCTCGTTGCCGTGGAAACCCGCGAAACCCCCCGACGGGCGGCGGGGGCGGCGCTGCCCTTCCCGCACCTCGGGCTGCGGGGTCCGGAGGGGCGGCCCCGGCCCGGCTGCGGGCAACTCCCGGGGCCTCTACGGGACACCCCCGAGCCCTGTCGCCAGAGCCCTGGGCGCTCAGGGGAGCCCCGTGCCCTTCTCAAGGTGTCCCGGGCCCTCCGGGATTCCCTGGCGGTCCCTTATCAGAGCCCTGGGTGGTGGCGGTGTGTCCCTGCTCTTCCCACCCCAACCCCGCTGCTCCTCGGGGAGTCCCAGTGTAACCACATCCCACCTGTGCACCCCTCCTGGCACAGCTCATCGGGGTGAACCTGGGGGACTGTGAGGACCCTGGAGTTGGTGACCTGCATAGCAAAGACCAGAGGTGACAAACCATGCCCTCCTCACCCTCTGCCACATTCCCATCGAGCCCAAATACTGGTGGATCTGCTGGCAGCAATGCCTACTGGCAGCCCAGGCTCACTAGGCCCCGGGACACAGATTTCCCACGGAAAACAATGTGTTTCTAACCCAGAGGCAAGGAGGAAACAGCCTCTGACATGCCAAGTCCTCTACAAAGGCCCTGGTGTCAGAAAGGCAATAGAAAATGCTGCTTTAAATAGAACTTACACGCATTTTTAGGGTGTGATTTGTATCTGCCTTCCTATATTGCACATACAAACCTCGTGGTAATGGCTGGTTTGGATGACACAAGTCACTCATGACTTGTTCATGATAATAAACTGGCAGTACCGGATATTTCCCACAACAAAGCTGAACTTGGCATCTGCAGCGTTGGCAGCAGGTGCCCCATGCTGATGGCTCACATCTGCACATCTGATGGCAAGCTGACCTGTGGGATGTGTCCCATGCAGGTTTGGGGATGCAGGGGTGGCCATCCCTTCAGAGTGGAGGGTTTGGTGCCAGCCCTGTGCATCTGGGAAGGAGCAGACTCCGCACATCAGTGGGGTGTGCTCCCCTCAGACCAAATGTCCTCCAACTCCTGCCTTGCTGCACTCAGTCACAGCCTGGGTCACTCCTGGCTGGGTTGGGAGCATAATTCAGCCTTGTCCTTTCATCCTGGCATCTTCCTTTTAGACATCCTCAGAGACGCCCTCCACTGGAGATGTTGCCCCATTCCTCATCATGACCCAGCTACATGGAGTGGGGTGATAGGCAGTGAAGGTGACAAGCTGCTCTAGCCACTCACTACCAGGAAGGTGGGCTGTGAAGGGTCACCTCCATGTCCTTGGCACAGCACCTCATCCCTGAGAAGCCAATGCCATTCCGGCCTGGCATCTGCCTCCAGCTCTGCACTGCAGCTGCCATCCCCCCACGGCCAGTGAAACCCTCCCAGCCTCCCCTTCCTTTCATCAGAGGTTTATTGGCATTCCCAGTGGGGAGCCCTTGGCAGGGATGGATAGAGGTGTGTGTGCCTATAGACACACATCCATATGTACATGCACGTACCCATAGAGGCCCTAAGCAGTTGCTGATTTGCATAAGTACTCCATTATTTGTGCAGCTCCTTCAGCTGGTTTAGGGATAATATTGACACATATAAATTTACTTTCCCTTTCTCGATAGCAGCTGTAAAGCCATATCACCACTGACTTCACTTACGAGCTGTAAGGGTAAAATAAATGTTTATGTAAATGACTTTAACTGGTAAGTAATTTCCTGGCTTTTGAATGCTTCAGGTTTTTAATGGTATTGCAATTATGCAAAGCACGTAAGTTGTATCAATTACATCAAGTAAGTCTACATTAAGCAGGCACATGCGTGAATTCCCCAGTTTAGAAGAATAACTTAATGAATAAGCATGGAGCAAAATCTGAGATGCAGGAAGGGTTCTGTGCCAACAGCTCTATTCAAATAGTCACCTGTGAGCATTACAAAACCCACCCCTCCCAGCTGCAGGGCTGTCTTTTGGCGAGGTCAGCGTGGCTCTCTAGCAGTCCCAGCACAAGAGGAACAGGATCTTCAGGGATCCAGAAATGGAGTTACTCTGGATGTACGCTGGTGGCCAGGTACCAGCTCCCTTTCCTTGCGCTGCAGTGCTGTTCATCTCAGGGGAGCTCTGTGGATCCCAGGGGATGCCCATTTGCTGCCAGGTGGGCTGGGGGGCTGTGGGAAGTGGGGATGTGTGGAAGCCTGTGCAGGGAACAGGTACCCTGCTCGTACCCCCCTCTCTGCAAGGATTCGCCTACAGTGGCTGGAATAATCTCAGCCTGGTCCCCCAGCGATGCTCCCGTCCTCCTTTTCTTGGCTGTCACGTCTCTGTGACCTGAGTGAGCACCGGCTGACGACATTGCTGGAGGTATTTTTAGAAATGCTGCTTTGCATGCAGGCAGAGAAAAGGCAGCGAGCGGCAGGTCTGGCAGCCAGCAGCACCCTCCTGCCAGCACCCAGCAGGTAGCAGGAAGGCTCAATATATCAATGACCCTCAGTGCTAAAACAGCTGCTCTCCGTGGATGGCACCAGTGGTGCCAGCCCGCCACAAGGCATGCTGCTGGAGGACAGTGACCCTGGCATGGGTTTAGCCCTGCTTTTTGCCCAGCCTGTGTTGTAGCTGAAAAGCATCATTGCTGTGGTGCTGTGAAGTCAGGCAGGTTAATTCGCCTTTTACTTGGGTGAAGGGAAGCTCCAGCGATCGAAACACATCACTGAGCGGGGCCCTTTGCATTAGACGTTTGTTCTGCCCTGAGCAAATATTTAACCTACATCTGTAAGACTGATGAAAAATACCCTAAATGCCAGAAAAAAATGTAACTGCCCCTCCCTTTGAGCAACTTGATAACCTGGTCCAGGAATGCAGTTGGGAGCACACCTGATACCTGAAACCTATTGTATATTGGGATGCTCAGTGTAGGAAATTCCCACCAGAAGCACCAGACATCATGAGAATGTGTCCCCAGAGCGCAATTAATTATAAACCAGCTCATTATTCTAATTTTGCTCCTCCTTGAGGAGGCGAGAGGATTTCTCAGCATTGCTGAGGCACGGTTTGCCACGCCAACATGAAACTCTTCCCAAAGCAGGAACAAACCCCCTGAATTCCTACATTCCTACATTGCCATTTCACACAATGACAGGAGTTTTAATTAAGTCCTAGCATGCTCCTGAGAAATGTAATACTCATTTTAAAGTTCACTAGATGATTTAATTCAACCCTGAGGCTCTGATCCTTGAGATAGGGTTGTGTGGAACTGGGTGGAGAGCAGGAGCTGGGGAGGGGTGTTGCAAGGATTGCTGCTGAAACCTAACACATTGGGATACTGCTTTGGATGGTAGTGGGGGCTTTGCAGCTCAGACCCCTTTTCCAAGTCCCATGAGCTGGTTAGGCCGGGTTTGGGCAGCCCAGGGCAGCTTGGAGCCAGTCCGCAGCTGAGGAGCTGGACACTCCAGCTGGGAGCTGCCGCACACCACTGCTGGGCTCTCCCCGTGTTCCCCCATAAAAATCTCCCCTAAATCAAGCAAATGACAAAAGCAATATCTCTTTCAACCTGCTGCATTCAGGTAGAGAAAACCTTTGCTGTGCAGGCAGCAAGGGCAGTGCCGTGCAAGATGGAGCATCATCAGATGGGCAACTCTTCCACCCCTCCGAATTTCCTACCTCGGACTATATTGCTGAGCCATCTCACCAAACCTCAGTTTCTGTCTCCCTTTTACCTACCTTTAATCTTTGTCATATTTTTCAGTTGGCTTCAGATACGGCTTGGGTTTGTTTGGCTTTAATGCCTGTGCCTTTCCTATGCAAAACAGCGCTGGGCTCATCCCGTGCCTCTCCAGCTGCCTGGGGAGCAGGGAGCTGCTCTGTGGGAGGGCCATAGCTCACTTCCTAAGTCATTAATGTTTCATGACATTAATCAACACGGGCTCCTGCTTATAAAGCACTTCTTAGAAACTAGGCTAAGAATAAGCACGAGGTGTCCCGGCCGAGGCTAAACCCTGTCCACTGGCTGGGGGATGCCCGTGCTGGTTGGAACAGACCCAACGAGGCAGCATCTTGATACCAAATAAATTCCATCCAGGCTATTCTGCAAATAAAAATTCGGGCTGTACTGGAAAGATGGCTTCATACCAGGAGGAGGTCCTGGAGCTCCTGGTCTAGCAGAAGCCCACCAGCAGTCCCCAGTGTCCTTGGGACCCTCCACTTGGGACCTTGGGTGCTTTATGCAATTCTTTTTAAATAAATGTCTGAAGGGAGGAGCTGCAGGTGGACAGTTGGGATCTTTTCAGAATTTTACTACTTCTGGTGCTCATTTTGTCCTTGAAGACAAGCCCCACAGTTCCACTGAGCCCCTTGGTTGGATGACACCAGTGACAGACAGAGTGTGCAAAGACAGGCTTAAGCTTTCCTATGCATACGCAGAAGGGAGGGGGAGCCACCTCCTTTAAGAAACAGATTCAGTGCTCAGCAAAACCATTATTTTTTAGTGCCCTCTGAAGTGTGCTTGACTTAGGAGAGGTAACAAAGCAAAAGCAGTAATTCTCAATAGTTTAGGGAAGAGAGTTTTGGGACCCTAGTAAGTGGCTGTGCCGTGTCAGGACAGGAGCTGGAGGAATGCAGGGCTTACTAACAACATCCAGCTAGTTGAGGCATGGCCAGAGGTAAATCAGTGAGAATTTCTACAGGAAAGAGGGAAATATCCCTGTGGTCATAAAGCATATGCACCCATGTGAAGGAAAATATTGTGATGGTGTGTAATCTACACGATGAACTCAGCTGCATCCCAGCAGCAACGCCAGAGCAGCACTCGACAAAGACATGAATATGCAAATGAGGTGGGATATTCACCGATAGAATTAAATAGCTTTCCCGCTAACCGGCTTTGACTGCTCGATATCAAGCTGTCTGCAAAATCCCACTGCGAGTCCATCCTGGCACAGGTACAGCACACTGCTCCTCGCCTCACTCCGTATCACCTTTAGATTTTAATGTGCCCTAGGAACGCTCAGCAGGCGCGGTCCAGCCGCTCTGCTTGTCCCCACCGTGTCTCAGTTCTGGCATGTGCAGGATACTGTACCACCACTGCTCGGCAGCTTTTGGCACCAGAAGTCCCTCCAGTGGGCTGGAAACATTATCCTCCCATGGATTACTGATACCCATTATATATAACGGACGTCTCCGTGTCTGCACTGCACAGCTCGGAGCCCCACAGCAGCAATGCCTGTGCCAGAGCCAGGGCAGGCACCAGCAGAACTCCTTGGCCACAGCCGGGGCATGCACCGGCTCGGCTGTGCCCAGGTGCCCATTTGCATCCAAGCCCCATTTCCCTGGCACAGCAGGAATGCTGCTACCGCCTCCGTGCACTGCTGGGCGATCTCTTCCCCACTGTTATCTATATTGAGCAGAAGCATTCCAGCCCACCCCATACCATTACAGCTTCCCACTCACCAAGGAAAAAGGCTGAGGTCTTTCTTGGTTAACTAACTGGAGCATATTTGATGGTGATTTAATTATTATGGACCTAACTGAGACCAAATTATCTTTTTTTTTTTTTTTTTCTCTTCTAAGGTGCAATAGAGATGGTGAAGAAAACTCCACTTAATTGAGAGTAAGAGTCACCAAAGAGATCCATGAATCTACCTGCCAAAATTTTATAGGAAAAACTTTTTTCCTGTTAAAAATAGATGCACAACTACCACAGAAACTCATCCTGTTTCAAAAAAAAATAAGCAAAATTTCTTGTTCCTGTGTCAGTGCTCACTTCAAAGATTCTGTTGCAGCAGACTACAGAATTACAAACTGTAAATGCAGTGGCAGCATCTGTCCTCAAAGCAGGTTTTACAGCCAAGGAGGGTTTTCTAGTTCCTGGCTGAGCCAGGGGATGTTGTGGGGACAAGCAAAGGAAACACTGAATTCCAACCTCCCTCTAAAGTTTAGGGAAAACAGAGCAGCACGGCGCTCTGTAAGGCTATTTTAGAACAGGAAAGTTTTACATCTACGCCCAATGAATATTAAACAGCCACACGCTTCAGCTCTGCCGCCTGCACCCGGCGCCGCGTGAGCAGATTTAATTTCTCGCTGTGAAGAGCAGCAGACCCACACCCATATTTTCATGCATGTGCCTTAGAGGTGAACGGGATGTGAAGGGTGAACCCGAGTCCTCTTTGCCAGGAGATCCCTTCAGCAATCACTCGCAACTGGAAGAACAAGGAGACATTAAGGAAAAGCTGGCAGCACAGGCAGGAGGAGCAGTCATAAGGGTTTATGCAGACTGACATGGAGTAACTGCCAGCTTGCTGGGAATTTCATATAATGCTTCCCGGGCTTTCACGTGTATTTGCAGATTCAAGAGAGGTGTCAAATGAAAAAATAAGGATGAGATCAAAAAGGAAATGATACACAAGGTGAGACCAATGCAGGGCTGGGATGCTCTGTATCCCAGGTGAGGTGGGACTGGGGCTCTCTGGGGCTCAGGTGTCTCTAGTCGGTTATCTTCACCTTCAGCCCACCAGACAAAAAATGTTACCGAATGACCCCCTTGGGAAACAATAGCAAAATAAATACAGAGCCTGTGTGCAAACATCCAGGCATGAAAACGACTCCAATCCAGAGACATTTTGCTGGTCTTCATCCTCAGCCTTTGTTTTGACACAGACTGTTCCTTGCTCACCTCCAGCCCCCGCCACTGCTCTCACCTGTGGGCCCATCCAGGCCGATCCTGGTCCTGGGCACATTTTCCCGAAGCATCTTCCTCCACAGGCCAGTCTCTGCACGGTGCCCACGGGTCGGCAGAAACACCCCTCGAGGCCAAGGCGCTCGCCCTCCTCACTGCCCGCAGGGATACTCTCCACTGCCTGCATCCTGCTCCTCTTGCTGCTCCAGCCCTGCACCAACAGTCCTGGCAGCGCCCACAGTGTGTGCATGGCTCGACACAGCCTGGGAACTGGTGCTGAGCTCCAGATACAGTATGTGGGAACCTCCCCTCAAGCCTCCCGAAGATGCTGGGAGCAGACTGTGCTGGTGTGGCCGATGCTGGCAGCAGCTCTCTGGGGTGGGATGCTTCACCACGCTTTTCCACTCATGGTGCCACACGCCTGGCACGCCGGCATTGAAAAATCGCTCTGTTATTGTCAAGGCCTTTTCCGACTCTGTCCCAGCCTCAGGGGGCGCTGAGCGAAGCCCCCTACAGTTCTCTTCCCCTATCGAGGACCAGTAACTGCTGTTGTAAAGGTGGTCTGCAACGGTGCCTGGTACCAGAAGGGTCCTAGTGCTGGTGCACAGCCAGGGTGGCAGAACCACCCGAGGATATCCCACTCAGTCAGCCTCCCAGAGAGCAAAGGCATAGGGTGGCTTCCTATATCCAGAGCAGCCTTTGCTTTCTCAGCCCATGCAAACCTCTTATGGTTCTGTCCCATCCATGACGAGAGACACAGAAAGCACTGTCCCCTCCGCTCCCATCTGCCAGTTCATTAAGAAAATGAGAGCTGATTAAAAGTCCGTCCCCTCCCGAGCACCATTGGTCCCCAGCGAATTGCTGACACCACCGATTTAGGGGCAGTGGCAGACAGGTGAACTTCCCTCCTTCTGCAGACATGCAGGCTTAGACGCGTTTGGGGTTGCTCCGGTCTGAGCATTTGCCATAGTCAAAAGGAGAGATTTAATTGCACAGAATGAGTGTGTTAATCGGATATTCTTTTCTATCACTTGTTAAAGGGTTGGTTCAGGCAGTGCCTTTGCCTGCAGAGCTGCTTCTCCACCGCACACCATGTGAGGATGCTGAGATGGGATGGGATGGGATGGGAAGGGAAGGAGCTCTTGTGTGCCCGCACCACCCCTTCAACCCGCAGCGGCTGGAAGGCCCTTGTAGCGCCAAAAACTCCCTTCTTTCTCAAGGCAAGCCAGCTGGAAAGCCCCATTTCCCTCCCATTAATCTCCACCTGCCAGCACTTTCTAGAAGGCAGTTAAGAGCAGTGAAATTGGGGAGATTTACAAAATAAACAGCGATCAAACGCAAAACCCTGGGCTCCTGCTCGGAGGGTGTCTGCCAAGACACACAGATCGTATCAGGCTAATTTACAAAAGGAAAACCGCCCTAATTAGTGTTCAGGAAAGCACTTTAATGAGAAGAGCGTTAGTGCAAAAAGCAAGAGTGCCAAGAGGTCAATCTGTTCCTAAATCCCAGAAAAACAGGAAACGGGGCAGAGCCCACCCAGGCTGCAGCACCATTTTCTCACTTTTTAAATACTTCAGGTTATTAGTGAGGAATTTGTAAAACTCAGAGCCAAATGCCCAGTGCCAGGGCAGAGCCCGTATGCAACAAGCACGGCTCTTAGCACGGCGATGCCAGGCGTGGGGAGGGCTCGGAAGTCCTTGCAGCATCTCCCCTCCTTTCTGGGGCAAACTGAGGGTTTTAAGGCTGGAGTTCTCCTCCGTGGAGACCAGAAACCCCGTCCATGCTACGGGTCCCGAGTTCCGTCTCGCTGGCGGCTCTGACGGTGGCAGTAACCATGGCAGCGGAGCGGTTTTTCACGTGATATTGGTATTTCTGCAGCACAAAAGAGCCTCTTATCTAGAATGAGTAACTAGTCTGGCTGGTCTTCATTCCTTCGGTTCCCGCTAAGACAGAGCGGCACAGGGCGGCTCATGTGATGCTCACCCTGGGGCAAATTCGGACAATCCACGTGATGCTCATCCTGGGGTGAATCCGGACCATCCGCGGGGAGACTCTCGGGAGGCTCCAGAACGCCCGGGGATTCTCACGCCGGTGCCAGGGCTGCAGTCCCGCTGTGCGGAAGCAGAGCCAGCCCACCCCGCCTCTTCGGACAAATAAAGCTGGGAAGGGAGTAGCGGCCGTCCTGGCAAGCTGAAGTTTCCAAAATGAGCGTTTGCAAACCATGGGAAGCATTTTGGGCCACGCTGGCCACCCCCAGGATGTCACAGCCCAGAGCTGGCAGGGATGCTCCCTGGCGGCCCCGCAGCATCCATTCTCACAACCTAACTTATCTCACTTCTCCAGTTATTTACATTTCTTCTCAGATTCCTTCCAATTTATTCAAGAAAACAGTTTTAAGACTTTCAAGTGTTTGACTTCCAGCTCTTTTCATGAAGCAAGTGACTTCTGCTTTTGCAGGAAAAACTGCATGAAATAACGTAAGTGTCTAGGCTTCACGTCTTCAGATGACTCAAACCCAGCTCAGTGATATTACACAGATGTCCCTAAGACATTCACTCCAGGGCATGAACTAAAGTGGGCAAGTTTGATCCCAAAATGAAAATGGCTAAATGAGGAAAGAATGAGAAAAGGAAAATGGTCATCAAGCCCGACCTCAGCCCAAGCTGCTGTTAATAAACATTGGTATGAGCATCTGTGGTCTTGTGAACCTCTGTGTGACCCCTTTCCAAATGGTAGTCTGCCTGTTTTTCAGAGTGTTAACTCCAGTGGGACCATTACTGTACTTAAAAGGAGCTGTGTGCTCAGAACAGAGAAAATCAGACTTGTATTAGCTCCATTTTAGAGGAAGGTAAAAGGGATTCACGGGGATTTTTATGCAACCATGACTCGAAGCAGAGCTATGCAAAGGAAAAAATGTATATGTAAGCAGAAAAAGTGTGTTGTAGACTGTTCCCTGAACTAAGAGTGTGTCCTGCTTGTTAAGGTCTGCAGGTTTCAAGGTTAAAGTGCTTAATTTTATTTCGTCCTTTCTAATTAAACACTATTTAACTGGGCTTTCGATTTATCCTTCAATTTCTTTCTAGACCTGACTCTAATCCCAAAACCTGCTTATTTGCTTTTACTTTCATTACAACCTTATCAGCGATTAACCTGCAATTGCACTTAATCTTTTTAAAAGATTGCTCTGGCTATAAATACAGAGAAGCTACCTGCCCTGTTTCTACTCAGAGGAAAACAACTTCCTCCACTGTCAGATGTCTGTGGTGGGTTGTACTATTCCTTCTGTAGGCTGATCCTTTTAATGGGAGACATTTGTCTTCTCTAACTTCATACAGAGCATTGAATCAGTATCAGTTCTCTGAAAGACATAATGGCGCAGGCCACAAGGAATAGGAATACATTTCCATTATAAAAAGTATATATATGCTTTTTTAATAGTTTTTATATATATATATATATCCTCCAGTAAAGATGCTACTTGTGAGGCAAAACCTATCACATTCCGACAGCTCCAACAGCAAGCTCTGCCTCCTCCTCCAGCAGTTCTTTATTCCACTTATTTCACTAAAAAGCAACAGCTAAAATCTAAAATATTACTGCAAGAAAACCTGGTTTCTATGGCAATAAGCAGCTGCCCTGCAAGATCCCCCAAGTACTGCATTCATTTTATTAGAGGATCTCATATCAGATCGACCCAAGACTTAAGGACATCAAGTGGAAGGAGAAAAAGCTAATAAGAAACGCAGTAAAGGTACATGGAGCATTACCAAATCCATCAGGAACGTTCCAAGGGCAGTTGTAGGGGACACTAAGTGATAAGTGGGCACTGCAAGATATTTATTGGAAGGAATACAAAGAAGCCCATTGCAAATACAGCAAAGCTGGTAAATGAATGGAATTACAAAATTCAGCAGAAAGAAAATTTATAGCAACCCCCTAACCAAGAGGCGGTAAAGTTTCTTTACCCTCCCTGTCATCTCTAAATAGTCCTGCACAGCAAATAGACCTGAGCTCAACTCCCCAGCCCAGCCCGTAAGCCCAACTCTACCTTGACCTTAATTATTACCTGCAGAATAATCCCTCCAGAGAACACAGAGAAGGATAATTTCAGATCTCCCCGTGGTTCCAGAATTACCAGTTGTGTATCCATCTCATGCTGCATGCAATGTTGGCCATTTAAGAAAGATTTTTTCCTCTACTAGTGATTAAAATAAAAATTGCTGTTCTTCCACCAGTATTACGTGACCTCTGAGACTCTAAATTATTTATTGGAAAATCTGTGAACTCCATGTGAGGACTTTGTGGCTCTGTCAGTGCTTCAGTGAGCAAAAAAGTGAGAAAAATTCTGTGTGTAAAACAACTGGAATGTTGGAATAATTCCACAGTAAATGAACAGTAATCTACATGGTGTTTATTGTAGATACAGCGAATTATGAAAAACATTACAGCATTTATTTAAATGCTTTTTCTAAACTGTATCAAATCATAGCAGCAAATCAGAGCCCCAGTTTTGCACGTTTCCTGGTTTGATTATATAAGTATTTATAGACTGAAAAAGTACTTTGCAGTCCCTACCAGAACCTTTTACCCAGCAGGAAACCACCTGCAAATGACTGAGGGCAAGAAATATTCAGGGAAGTTTGGGTGAGTGCAGCCTGTCTCCTGCAATGTGAAGGGCAGTGGTGGCTTCAGACCCTTCTGCAGGACCGTGGAGCTCATGAAATTTGCTTAAAGGAAAACAAGTCATTGTGAATTAATGGTAACATCTATTCTGGGGGTTTTTTCTGCCATCCATTTTGCAAAAGAGGAGCTAAAAAAAAGCAACGAAAGAAGATCCCTAAGGAGGCGAAGATCAGCCCCAGGCTGCTGATGGGAAGAGGGATGACCCATGGCGGTGACGCCGGTGCTGACACCCTTCATGACCAGCCCAGCTGTCTCACAGCCAGACCTGTGGAACCTGCAGCACTGCTCACAGTATTTGCTGAACACCTGAGAAGTCCCTTGGTTGTGGTGATGGGGCTGTTCCCTGAAGCAAAATCTGCCCCAGCTTGTGCTCCAGAGGATGGAAACTGTCTCCTCTCTCGATGGAACTTGCAGTGCTGTGGGAATGTGGCCAGCCAAAAACTTGGGAAGGATCTGCAACACCTCACCTGATGCCATCTCAGCCACTGCTTCTCACCACTTCTCAGCTCGCCAGCAGCTGGCCGTGGTTGGTGCTGGGCTTAAGGAAGATGAGGACATGGTGGTGCTGGGAGAAGGTCAGACACCTTGAGCCATCAGCTGGATGTACTGGCTGCTAATCAGATGTTCCACTTCCCTTCCAGTGCCCAGTCCCAGCACAGCTGGGAGAGTGCTTTCACAAGCACCCTGTTTAAGTGATGAGCAGTTCCAGAGTGGCTTCTCCATGGGAAATGTGGCCAAGAGCCAAACAAGTGACTGAAGGGCTGGAAATTGGCTGCTGGAAATGCGAATGTCATCAAGGTCCAGCAATGACTGCAGGGGAGCATCTGTACACTTGTGCAGAGTTTCTTGTGTGTTACAGACCCTGAACTGACTCTGAAAACACTGTCTGAGAGGAAAGAGCACTTGCTGCATTTCTTTCCCTTCACAGCTGGAAACCAACTCAGCTTTTCCCCCTGCTCTCTGTTTATCCCTCCCAGCAGTGGCAGGTTGGTGCACCTATGGAAATCCAGGGCTGGAAAGGAACTCTGGGAACGCTTCATCCAGGACTGTGCTGCTCCATCCCTGAAAGGTGCTTATCAAATCTCTCCATAAAAGCCTGCAGCGATGGAGAGCCGACCGCCTTCTTGGGGTAGATTGCTGCCAGGAACTCTTCCCAGTGGCAAACCAAGGTGGCCTTGTCACCACTCAGGGACCTCAAGCACCTTGCAATCTCTGCACTGGAGGACAGACCTTGGCATTCTTGTGACAGTGTGATTTGTTCCATGCTTGACTTGTGAGCATAGTCCGCATCCTTTTCGGGTGAATCACTCCCCACTGCTGCTGTCAACCTTGAGCCCAACAGAGAAACCTTGTTATTTTTTCTCCATGGCTGTTTCTAGCCGAGCTGTGACTCAGCTGTCAGAGGTGAATAACTCTTCACGCTTTATCCTAACACTCATTAACCATCCAGAGCCATAAAAGTAATTTCTTCCATAGCTCTCCCTCCATAAGGCTGCATTTCAAAGCAAGAGGGCTGGCCTGAGATTAAGTGGGAAATTCATAAAGATGCTCAATAAAAATTGATCTGCAAGCATGGAAACCTTGCATGGTTCTGGGTCATATGGCAGAGGGTTTTATCAGCATTGAATGAGGGTCTGGACAGAAAGGAGAGGCAGATCTTACCCACAGCACATAGCGAAGCCTACAGCCACTACATCGAAGTCATTAACAGCAAAAATCTGCTACCTCAGGCATGTGCCTGACTCCTATGCCTGCCCCAAGACCTGCTGCTGTTTCATTTATCTTCTTTTTTTTCTTCTTCTTTCTCTGAAATCTCAGCAGCAAGGATTTCCTCATCTTCTTGTGCTGTGGGAATCACACGAACGGTGACTAAATGATCAGAAGATTCTGAGGATATTTCTTCTCCCAGGTGGGTTTGTGCTTTGTGGGAGGTGACAGGTGATCTCTGGTGCACTGGTGATTTTGGTGGGGTTGGACTGAAACTGGAACCCTGCAATAAAACAAATAAAAAAGGCAAAATCAACCTTAGCCCGCTACCCCTAACATGGTGCTTGTACTGTCCAAAGCCAGGCAAGTGTTCTGTGGTTCCACTACAGGATCTCTGCTTTGGGATATCAGTTTGTTGCCAGAGATGCCCCTTGTGAGAGGGGCAGCTGGATCGTGCTCTGTATTTCTGGGAAAACACATAGAGAGGGGTGCAACAGAGCTTTCTCACACCTTGTGCGCTAGCTCTCATTTTGCTCCTGAAGCATCAAGAGGGGCTGATTTTGGCCAAACATGGCAGAAGTGGTGTTTTGAGGGAGCAGCCCCAGACTGCCCTGTCTTCCTTTAGAGAGGAACCTTAGAAACCCCTCCTAAGGATGTGCCACGAAGAGGGATGTCCTTCCAGCAGTGGGCTCCTGCTAACCCTTTACTGGGGGTAGTTCTCAAAATGTGCACCCTTCAGTGATGGTCTTTGTTGCTACTGCCCTATGGGCACTGTGGTGCCCCGGTTCCCCATTGCCAGTAACTGGTTATGAATTAGTGTATGAAAGCTTCATTGTGCCTCTGTGAAGGGCTGCAGAAATGCTGCTATGCTTGGTATCTCCCGGGTGTTTACCCAGCCTCAAGGCCACCGCGCACCCCCTATCAGCTACTCTTTCACCTCCCTTTACATGTCCAGATGTGATAGTCAGCACGGTTCCATGCTGGGAAGAGTAACAACAAGGTCTGCACAGAGAGGAAATTTTGGTTTCAAGTTTAACTGAAACGATTGGAAGAAAAAAGAAAATAAAAAGGGCAGGGTCAATTCCTTTTTCAGCTGCTCGTGACAAAAAGCAGAGGATTTCATGCAGAGCTAGCAGGACAGCGTTGCCTGCTGTGGAGACCTCTGCCCCAACTGTGCTGGGAAAGATTTGACATATTGACTGTGGGTGCTCAGTGCCAGCATTGCCCTCTCTCGCCAGCCACATTGATTAATTATGAGTGGCTCTGTCTCTGCAGGATGGAAGAGATGTTTGTTCATCTATGGCTATAGCCCAGCTAGAACTTCGACTCAGGCTTAATATAGCTAAGCAAAAAGTACCCTTTCGTGTTGCAAAACAAAATCCTGTGGGACACCAGAATTCTCCCAAGGCCTTGTGTAAGATATTGGGTCACTCCTTCCATTCTGCCCATGCTACATAAAACCCTGATCATCTGAATTCACTCTTTCAAGGTCCCTTAACAACTCTGAAGCCCGTAGGGGAGAGCAGTGACTTGGCATCTAATGAAGCAAAGCCGAACTGCCATCCTCCCCAGCTGACCTGCATTGCCTGCATTGCCTTCAGCTCCTTCAGCCTCCAGCGGAGCTGGGCCAGCGCCCCTTTGCCCCCCTTCCTCCCTGTGGCAGCCAGGGCAGCCTTGAAGAGCTTGGGGGTGTCAGCTTTTGGGGGGATGATCAGCGGATCTACAGGTCCTCCTTTCTCATCTTTGGGTTTGTTGTTGCTTTTCAGCATTTTCCTGCAGCAAGGAAAAGGAGGGATGATGTCAGTCCGAGATGTTCTATTAGCTTGATTTTATAGTGCAGAAAAAACAGGCTTTAAAAAGACAGGAAATTTTTTATGCCTTAGGAAGGACAGAATAACAAATCTAAGTAATGCTAAAAACTAAAACAAATATTTTAATAGATTTTTAGACGAAAGCACTTTGGCCACTTTTGTTTTCCCAGCTCCACCCACTTTTGGTGGCGGAGGTTCGCAGCAGGTCTGTGGCACCCCCAGCCTCCCCAGCCCAGGGACGAGGGACTGGTGCCCTCTGCCGAGGCACAGCAGCTCTCACAACAGCGGGAGCAATCTCCGGGATTGGGAACCCAGTACCCGCAGCAGGAGCTTTCCTAGGGCTTCGCTCAAAGAGAAACCTCCCCCTGGGATTCTGAAACCCAGATTCTATTGTGTTTAGAACCCCACAGGCTAAACAGCAGCCTGACACGCACTTGGCCTTCTTACGCAGCAGCTTCTGAGACTCTGGATAATGCACCAAGATCTCGTTCAAGTCCTTCTTCTCCAAAATGAAAAGGTTGGCGAAGCCATGAGCTACAACGTTTGCTGTTCGGCGATTTCCCCCTCCTGCTGCCAGCAAGCTGAGAGAGACAAGATGTCAATGCAGCTGTTCACAGGCTCAGCAGAACTTCAAATCTCCTTTCACATGTCTCCATCGCTCTCTTTCAGAGTACTCAAAGTTTAATTTTCACTCCCGATGGAATTTTCCAAAGAATGATGGGAAACTTTGCATGGAGCACTATATAAAAAAATTATATGTGTGTTTGAAGGGTAAAATGTTGCTTTTTATGGCAGTCTAGTGGTTGCTGGGCTGGAGGGAGGCAGCAGTATCCCTGTGTTGCGAACTTGTACAGGATTTTACATGCCCATAAAATCGGCGGATTAGTGGCTGTGGAACTGTTCTTATGAAACACCTTTTCTCATTCATTTTCCCATCCTTCCATCCATATAGCTCTGCTTACCACCACCAGCTCCCCAGGCTGAAAACATGATGACAAAAACAGCAGAAAAGCTCCAAGAAAAAAAACCTATAATCTGTGTATCAGCTGCTGCCCAGTGCTCAATTAATCATAAAGATGAATAGTGGTGCTGCTGATTCTCCCATTCCCACCCTCCTCTCCACGAGCCCATGAGCTGTATTTCCTCGGTTCCCTGAAAATGCTTCACTCACCTTATTTCTCCAAACACGGATCCAGCTTTCAGAGTCACCAGCACGGACTTGCCATCAGGTCCCCCCAGCACCTGCACTTGTCCCGCCTGGATAATGTACATCTCCCGGCCTATTTCTCCCTGCAGTGAAGAGGGAGGCCTTAGGGATGCCCTAACCAGCATTTTCCTGGAAACTCCCAAGACCATACTGCCCTCCCAAAGATCCCAAAATTCTTTGTCATGATGGTGCTCACTCCCAAGCACCATCTAAGCATTCCAAAATCTCCAGCTTGACAGGCTTTTCCCTACTCTCCTGCTGTTCATGGCTGCAGCAGAAGAGGTCAGTCTTTGTACAAGACCAGCTGCAACCAAGGAGATTTTGCTCTGAACCCACTCCCTGTGAAGTGGCTGGACATCAGGATGATGGGTCAGGCCTGGCTTTCCCTGGGAGCCTGCACAGCCTGTCCATAACACTAGAGATGGGAGGGCACCCAAGCATTACCTTCTTGCACACGTAGTCATTAGGCAGATAGACCACTGATCTGAGCCGCTTCAGCATGTCAAAGATCATCTGTCTGTCACAGCCCTGAGCCAAAACAGAGCCAACAGCATCGTTAGACTGTGCCAGCATGGCAGGCTCTGCCAGAATCTGTGCTGCAGAGCGTACCTGGAAAAGGGCCACTTTGCTCACGATGTTGTAGTTCACGTCAATGGCGATGTCCAGCCTCATCTTATCTGGCAGCTGCACCAGCAGCTCTGACTCATCTGTGAGACAAAGCAGAAAACTGTCTGTTTTCAGCACTTGATATGAGAGCATGTCCTTGACATGGCAGTAGGAATACAATCCACATTCTGATGGCAGAGGGCAGGAGCCAGTTCGCCCAGAATGGTCTCATCCAGTCTCTGTCCACCCAGCAACCTGCAGGTCTAAATCCCAAGGGTGATGAAGAACCACCCTTCAAATTATCCCTGCCCTGATGGCTCTCAGAAACAAATTACTGAGCCCAAGCCAGCATCTTTCTTGACCAAGAGGGTGGGCACACAGGTCCTGGTCCTACATAATGACTTACTGGTAGTGTGAGATGGTGGTTTTGCTGCTGGACATGCTCCAGCATGATTGCCAGAGCAATCAAATCACTCATTGCCTTCTCCAGGGACCAGCACATGGGATGTTGGACTCAATGTGCTGTGGGTGATGCTGGGTCACCAAAGTGCTGTGACTCAGTGGCAGCCTATATACTCTATAGGTGGGCAGGCAAGCCCCTGTAGTGAAGAGTAAAACAAGCCAGCCCCCTGCTCCCAAACTGCAGTGCTATTTTACAGCAACATTTCAGCTCTGCAAAGCAACCACAGTAAAACACAAGAGACAAGCATTGACCCTTGGAATGGCTGGATCTCACCTAGCATGCCTTGTGAATGCCACGTATACTCATACCACGTTTTCACCCGGTTCTGAACAGTTTTGGGAATTTTATAGAAGTTCATGTATTTAATGGTACTGTCCATGCAGCTCCGATAGTAAGTTTGCCCTGCAGTAGCAGCACCGACCACATCTCTCATCTGAATGGAAGAGATAGGAGAGAAGTTTTAGTTGCTGTCACTTATCCATCACTCGAACTAAGCAGTCTAGAGTGTGTAAACTGAGCCCCAGCAGCGTCTGCCAACTACTTTCTGAATTGCACCAATGCTGAGCAGGTTCTCACGTGGGGAAAACAAAGCTGGAGATGCAAACCTATGGATCAACTCCACCAAAACCATCCCCACCTGAGACTGGGAGAGCTCCATGACTCCCACTCACCTGCCCTATCATGACAGAGAAAGCAAAGACTCCTGTGAAGTAGTTCAGCAGCTGGAAGACAATCTCAAACAGTGTCTTGGGGTCTGGCAGGCCCCCGATGGTGATGAGGGTTTTGACTGCCCAGTAGTAGCAGCGGATGTAGCTGGAGGAAGAGAAGATAGCTCTGAAGGCGTTTTTGGCATGAAGGACTGTTTCACCCATCAGCACTGAGCTCATATCCTCTGGTCACAGCAAGCAAGAACTTGCTGAGAGTAATTATGGGTGACAAAGGGAAAATTTGAAAGGCTTCAGACTTCCTGCCGCCCCTGCTGGTGCTTCTGGAGATGCTACAGGAGCAGGGGACCTATGGACCCTCCAGAAACCTCTGTGTGGAAGGCTCAGCTGCTCTGACTGCTGCCATTTTCTGCTCCTTACAGCCTCACTGCCATAAACTAGCAATGCATTTTCAGCAACATTTACACTTTTAGAAATCATCAGGGGAGAATAAGAGTTTGTCAGCTTTGGGACTTAGGAGATGCCAAGTAAATTCCTGATCCCCGAGTCTTGGGCAGTCCCTTGGATGTTATAATTACACCTGGAGATGGATACAAAAATGTGCATCACACACAATAACTACATAGCAGCAACATTAACTTGGGGAGCTGAGAGCTCAAAAGGAAGGCAACATCTGCACTAAGGCTGCATGGGTGACAGCCATTTGTCCACACCCACACCTCACAGTATCTTTAATGCACTTGCCTGTGCTTTTTTCTTTTTTTCCTGGAAATTCTTATTTACTGCCCAGTATTAAATTAATTAAATGTTACCCAGTATTTTATTTTGCCAGTGTTGTATGACACCTGGCTGTGGGCATTCACTATGAGGTGACATTCAGCCCCTGGTTATGATGACTCTCCCTGTGGCATCCATCACTGACAACATGCTGAACATTAAACATGTGTACCTTGGAAGTGCCACAGCTGGACACTGTTCCTGTCTTGCACCCCAGGAACGAGGGCACTGGGCTGGTCCAAGGGGACTGACACAGAAGGACACACAGTCCACAGTATGGCACACAGTCATGCCTCCATCCCAACCCAGCATCAGGGTCAACACAAACACTCAGACTTCCATCCTGCTTGGCCAGGGAGCATTCCCTTGTTTCTCAGCACTGAGATCCCACTTTTTCAGCCTCTTCAACCTGCCATTGCTTTTGACTTCTGCACAGCAGCAGGTCCTTCATCTTGCAGCACTGTGTGTTACTGTACATCCCATCCCTCCTGTCCCCGTCACTCTCCCTGGCTCCACATCTCCTGGCGCTCCCAACCCTTTGCTTCAGGGTTTTTTATGAATCACAACACCTCCCTTATTGTTCCAGCTCATTCAAGCAGGCTGTGTAACATGAGACCGTAAGCCCTGGCTTGTACCTGTTTCCTTCCCCATCATAGACCCAGGTGGTAGAGCCCAGTCCTTCATAGGCTGAGGCCCAGTAATAGAGGCAGGAGTTCACATGCAAGCTGTACAGTAAGTAGGCAGTGGTGCGAATCACTCTGGAAAAAAACAAACAGGATTGAGCAGAAAGGAAAATGATAAGGTGTCTGCTGGGAGAAAGATGTCAGGACCCCACTGCCAGAATCACAAGTAACCTTGAAGCAATGACCATACAGGTCCTGCCAATGCAGGAATCACAGAACACCCAAACATGCATCCTGCTGCTCCCTCCTGCAGTCCTGCAGCTCAGAAGTGCCAAAAAAAGCAATGGGAGAGGCGATCCTACCCATGTGGCTCTGAGAGCCCCATGTCCCCCTGCATCAGTCAATATCTGTGTCAGCCAGCCTTAGGACAGCAGGAAAACAAATCAGGAACCCAGAATAGATGCACACCAAAGTGAACCTTCCTTCCCAGGGGCAAACAGCAACTCCATGCTCCCTCCTTCCCTCCATTCCCTCACCTGTAGATATATGCCTTGGTCAGGATAGCCTCCAGACGGTTGTTGAACTCGAAGAAGGCCATGTACTGAGAGAAGGAAAGCAGAATGCTCCAGCTTCCTGCTGCTCCCACCAGAAGAGTCACCTCCCCATAAAACACCACTGCTCCTTCCTTTCCCTCCTACAGCCCCTGTGCAGCACAGACTGTCATGGATGGATTCATCTTCACCTATAAATGCTCTTCTATTCAAATGTGAGCATGGTTTAGGATTGAAATGAAGATTTGACCAGCAGCTCTGCAGAGCCTTTGGGATGAGGCTTCCCTCCATTTTACAGTCCTCCTCATCACCAGTCTAGCAAGTCATAGCTCACCCCTTCAAATCCACTGCAGCTGCTGTTCTGCCTGATTTCGTAAACTTCAACTCACCTTCAGACAGCGAGGAAAGCGCAGCAGTGGGTTGACACCGACTTTGAAGTAGAAGAAATCCAGGGGCAGGAGGCATATCACATCCATCTGAAATCCACACAAAGACAGAAACCTCTTTGGGGACCTGCAGGCTTGCTGGGGTGGGTCTGCAAGTCATAGGGCAGATTAAAGATTAACAAATAAAATTATGGCAAACCTTAAAACGTTGTGATTGCAGGTAGTTCTCTTTCATGGCCTTTTTATCAGTCTGGTTGGGAATAGGAAGGAGAGAGAAAGGAAAGTCATGGTCACCATGGTCATGCCAGGTTTTCCTTTTCTGCTCCACAACAGGAAAGGTGCATCCTCTATTCCCAGGAATGGGAGCAGAGCAAGAGGAGCAGAAGACCTGTCTGCATACCATCTTCCCATCCTATCTTGGGACATCCTGTGCTTGCTTTGCATCCAAGTGAAAGTATATCAGAGTGCTAACATCAGAAAAATCAGAGTTTACAGGAGAAACCTGCCTGTATGAACATCTGTGTGGTCATGGGAAGGATGTACCCTCAAAGTCTGACTTTTCACAGGTTATTTAATTGAACATGCAAACAAAATCAAGGGCTTTCACTTAGGTGTGTGATCTGTGTGTTCAGATTACAATTTTTAGTGCATTTTGCCTAGTGTGCTCCTGAAAATTAAACCCAGAGTTTATTACTCCCTTGCTCATGGTTAGCAGCACACAGCTGCATTGAGGCTGGTCAGTGAGCACCTTAGTCCACTGTGGGCAAAACTGCAGCACTCTCCAGGCATCCCTCCCCAGCAACAGGGCTGCCATGGACCACACACTTTCTAGATCAGCTAGTATTGCCTTTAGAGGAAAAAGTGGTATCTTTGGCAGACAAAAAGACTGATGGCTTATCCACTACATGCCGGGAGAGATGCTTGCATTCTCCAAGAGTGGACACAGCCCTGATGGCTGTGACCATGGTGGGAGAGCTTGGAGAGTTCAATTCCAAGGTCAGAGACCAGCATCACCCATATTGCATGGGGTGATGGGGATGGGAGGTCCCCACAGGTGGGATACAGAGCACTGCCACTCACTATGATATCTCCCCCCTGGACAAACTGCAGCCGGGTCTGAAAGACAAGGATGTCCAGCAGATAGATGAGGTCACACAGGTAGTCCACCAGTAGCCAGCAGTGGATGTTTGCTGGTGTCTGGTAGGGGAATGCCCAGCGGACAGGGATCAACCAGCAGTTCCAGTTCCAGGCCATGACAACGAAGAAGAGCCACAGCACGTACATCAGATCTGTACACAGGGAACAGTATCACAATCAGCAGGGCAGACGTTCCTGCTCTTTGTGAATTCTCTGTGCAAAGGGGTTTTCATCCCCTGACCTTCCCTGAGTGCCACATGGAAACCTGCAGGAGGTCTCTTGGCGACAGCATTTAATTGCAGGTGAGCTGGGCTCTTGTGCAGACTGAACACCACCAGTCACAGACCACATTGTGTTTTATGAGAAAACTTCTAACTTTGCTCATTCAACTAGGCTTGCTTTTGCTTTGCTCTCACAACACTGACTTCCCTGTTTTCCTTTTCCCCCTGTAGCTGTGCTGAATTGGTGGCTGGCTGCCTGAACCCAGGGGCTTCCAAAGGGCTGAGGAATAGCAGAGACTAAGGAAAGAGCTGTGCTGCTGTGAAATGGCCACCAGGCAGTGGATTTTCCTTTTGTGATATTTACTTGTTAGGAGGTATCCACACCTCAGGATTTGCCTATTAAAAAGCCTAAAAGCAGAAGGCAATTGCCCCTTCCCTGCCTGGTGGTGCTTGGGAAGTATTTAGGAAAGCCTGTGCCTTCCAGGGGAATTTAAAACTCTAGGCTTTAGTGAAAGCTAAGTTGTTTTTTGCTTAGTTCTCCTCTCTGCAAGGGCTCATCTCCTACACCTCCACCCCTCCTCACTCCATCTTCCCTGGTCCCACCAGCTTGCCTCCAGCCCAGGCATGAGACCATGCTCCATCACTCACTGGTGAGGGGGTCAATGCTGCTGGGGAACTGGTAGCTTTTCAGACGGTCCATCCAGGGCTGGTACTTGAATGTGCAGCACAGCATCTCACAGTAGTGGTCATCCCCTGATGGCTTGTCCTGTTCCACTGCCCCTCCCGGGGGAGGCACTGGTGCTGCTGCAGGTGCTGGCTTAGCAGGGGCTGGGAAAGGCCACACAGTTAGTTTAAAAGGCAGAAAAATCTTCTTACTGCAATTCGCTTTAAGGTCTTTAAACTGTTAATAAAATATCTGTCTCTCAGAAAACACAGTGCGTGTGGGGACCCACCAGTGAAACACACTCAGCCCCACTCAGACTCACATGTCACAGGGCTCTCATCGTCTGAGGACACATCGGGGTCAATCAGCTTCTCCTTCACCTTCTCGGTCCTCTCTTTGAAGAGCTTCACCAGCTCCTGGAGCCGGGTGTTGACGCTCAGGCTCGTGGCCGAGCCGATGCGCTCAGGCAGGCTGTGGGGAGACCACTGGGCAGTTCATACAGGTAGGAAAGCACTAGGGAAGGTTCATAGAATCATAGAATCCTGCAATGGTTTGGGTAGGAAAGCACATCTCATTCCAATCTCCCCTGCAGGGAGGCATCTTCCACTAGGTCAGGTTGCTCCAAGCCCTGTCCAACCCGGCCTTGAACTATGACCCATTGGCCATGGCCATGACCCAGTCATGACCTATTCTTTAACCTACAGCATCTGAATTAGGATTTACCCATATTTATTTGTAATGAGAACAACACAAATTAAGGTGGTTTCAGTAAAGGATCATCAAGCAGCAACAACCTGAGCCTCATCTGTGCTCTGGGACTCAAGAAGGCTTGGGAAGTACCCAGGCTGCATTGCATGTACTTAGAGGCAGGTGATTTTGGAAGGACTATGAGATGAAAATGTGCACCAAGTCCCAGAGCTTAAAAACTATATGTTTTCTTTTCAGCCTTTTTATTAGAACCAGGTTGGATTTTTCACCAGGGTGTTTCACTTAGCATGACTGAGAAACATCAGTAGGAGAGAGACAGAAAAAGGCTCATTTGTTGTAGCTCTGGATGGGTCATTTTGATGATTGGAACCACAGGAAAAAGGCAAACCCATGCTCTGTGTGGAGGTGCAAACCCTCCCCAAGACTGTCCCTCCCAGGGTGGGCAGCTCCCTCTGAGACTGTCCTTGGGACTATGGGGAGCCAGGACTTGAGGTGTGTGATACACAGCTTGTGCTCACTTCCTGCATGGAAGAAAAAGGTCATTTCTCCACAAGCAGTAAAAACAAGGTGTCCCCACAGTGCTGTAGCATATGTAGATCAAAGGTGATTTTTCTCTGCAGCTGCACCTAGTCTTAAAGAGAATATTTCTACATGGATAGAGGGAAAACAGGAAAGCAGGTTCTGCTGCAGCGAGCATCATGATCATTAATTTTGGAGAGGGGGTGCTTTCCTTGATAAGCACCACTACACAGCTCTCTCTCCCTTTGGTATCCCAGCACCTCAAGGATCTTTTCTATTTTTACCGTAGCCCAGAATCCAAACCCTTGGGAGCTCATCTGATCCAGAAGCCCTTGGTCCCACCACGCACCTTTCCCTCTGCTCCTCATCCCAGCCCAGTGCTTGGTCCTCCAGACCATCCTCTGGGGCCAGTCGCTTCCTCCTGCAGACACAAACACAGCGACCGAGGATCGGCTTGTCCCCCATCCTCAGCCAGTTCCTCTCCTTTCCCCTGATCTTTGGCATTACCTGGAGTAAAGGAAAGCAAACCACCCCGCTCCTTTAATGCTAAAGCCCTGTTTCTTTCTGGGCTCCACAAGCAGGCAGCCACCTGGCACATTTTGTAACCCATTTTGGACACCTGGCAAGATGCACAAAGGGCAGCCACTAATCTGTGCTTGTCCCTAATGCTGCACTGTCACATCATTGCACTTCGAGAGGCAGACAAGGAAAGTGCAATACCAGCAATACCTAGAGAATGTGTCCTAACACAGCTGGTGGCTCCCTTTGGTACAGATGGATTTCTGAGACAACTTCCTTTCATGTGGGCAAGCAAAGTGGCAGAAGGAGAGCTGAATATGAAGATGGCAATCACAGCAAAAATCTGGAGTGGTTTGTAAAGCCAGCTGGGGTGGAAGGCCCTGTCACAGCCTAAAGATTGCTCTGCTTTTGTTGCCCTTGGAATGCTGCAGCTAGAGGCCATAGGCACCTGGCTGTCCTGCACCTGCCTGGACATGTGGGATGCACAGGGTCATTGCCCACGTGGCATTGGCTGGTGTATCCTGGTATTGTCTGTGAGAGCTGGTTTCCAGGCTCCAATTAGACAATATGTGCTTTGTTTGTAATGAGTCTTTTATGACTCTGTCTAAACCACGTTAACTCTAATCCTTCACAGATCCATGCAGGAAATAGTTCAAGATTGTGGCCAATAGAAGTGACTTAGGGATAACTGAGTAACTGCTCAATGAGGAATTGATGTCCTCTTACTCTGGACACATCAGCAGGAGAGGAGCATTTTCCTTCTGGTTCAGAATGATTGAATTTTGGTTTTTTATGTAGGAGCACAGGAGTTGCTTGCCTTTAAAAATCTCCAGCTCTACCAAGGGACCTTTAGTGTTGTTTTGAGACACTCCCTGGAGACACAGCAGAAAGGTTTTTATGCTCACACGTGTAAGTGCAGATCTGCACAATGCTGTCAGTATTTTCACTGTGGGTATTTCACATGAAGCCTTGGGCTCTGCTTTCCCAGTTTAAAAAGTGTTTCAACAGACTGGATTATGGACTATTATACTTTCACCATTTTATTTGCTCCTCTAGGAGCTTGTTTACTAAAAGATCCAAACTATTAAGTGAGAATGACTATAGCACCTGGATTTGAGCACAGAAGAAACCACTTTGGTTTTCATTTTTAATCCTCTGCAAGAATGAGCTTCAAAAAACCCCAGTCCAACAACAGATAAAAAACCATCAGCTTCTTCCAGCTTAAAATTAAAGCTCAGTTTTAATCCTCCTCCTTTCTGAGCATAGAATCAGAGAATGATTTGGTTTGGAAGGAACCGTAGAAGGCCATCTAGTCCAACTTTCTGCTGCAGGCAGGGATACCTTTCACTACAGCAGGTTGCTCAAAGCCCCATCCGACCAGGCCTTGAATACTTCCAGGGATGGGGCATCCACCATCCATCCGAAAGCACAAATCCAGGGGGATATGCTGCACATTCTTTCAACTAAAATACAAGAAGACCTTTGGTTTTGTGATGAAGGCCCGTATCCAGCACACAGACCCCCCTGTGATCTCAATTTGGAAGCACAGACATGTGGGACAACAGACAAATGGGATCTGACCATGGCCTGGGGTTCGAGCCCATCTCCAGGAGGACACACAGACAGAGCTGTCCCTGGCATCCAAAAGCTTCAAAGAAAATTTAACCATTTAACTAAAAAATGCAAACAAGAGGCAAGGCTTTTGCCATCTCTTCTTCTGTGCAAAGGGGTGACACCTGCTGCACACGCATCACTCCAGCTCACTGTCCAAACCTGCTGGAAATGGGTTGCTCCATATGATTGCATAAAATATCCTGTGCTGGCAGCAGCAAGGATGAGAGCCCCAGGAGCTGGGGACCGTGCCTGGACAGAGCCATACCTGGGGGATGCTGCGCCGGGCACCGCCAGCATGTTGGGAGCGCCGGCAGAGGGCACCGGCAAGCGGCTACAATCCATCTCCGCAGCATCGCCTCGGCTGTCCACATCCTTGATCTCCACAGTGGGGTAATTACCTGGTCCGTAGGGAAGGACAATAATCGCAGGTGAGGGGGGTGCAGGGCCCTGCCTGGAGCCAGGATGGCTCCCCGAGCCCTTTTTGCTGCCACAGAGCTGCCCCCAGCCCCTCCAGTGTGCTGTAAGGACTCTTCTTCTCCCTCCAGTCCCTTCTTGTCTGGTAGTCCTTTCTCCTAACTGTTTGGAGCATCTCTTTCTCTTTTTTTTTGCCCAGTTTTTAACACCCTAAGAACTGCCACCTGCTTCCCTTCTGCCTGCCCATATTGCAGTGATTGCATCTACTCCATCTGAGTGTCGGGTTCCCATGGTTCAGAGAAAATGAAGATTAGGATTCCCAGCTGCAGGTGTTATGCAGGAACCCAGGATTTCCAGGTGTAAACTTGCCTCCCAGGGTCTAGAAATTCTCCTAGGTCTGCTGAACATAATCATATGGATTATGACAGCTCCAAATCACACAGCATTTGTTTTTCATGCAGAATAAGGCACTACTTAAATAAGCATTTATGGCTTGTCCCTTTTGCAGAGGTAATAACTGCTTACTGCCACAGGCAAGGTTAGAAGCAGGAGGGTTGGAGGTTTATAGTGGGTAAAGAAAGAAGCCATTTGTCCAAGGGAGAAATTGTGCTGGAGGTTACCATGGCCAGGCCCCACAGTGGGCTCAGCTGTGAAGTGTCATCTCTTTTCTTAGCTATTTAATAAAATAAGTTTGTGCAGGATTTCTTCTATGGGAGATTTTCACACATCTGAAAGATCCTGGGCACCCTGTTTCATGCTGATATGGAACTAGTGGGTCAGAGCATGGCTTGATTAAATCCCTGAGAAAAAGCTTGTTTGTGTTGCAAAGTAAAAATCCTGTAGCATGGAAGGAAAAGCAGCAGAGTTTGGCTTGCTGGTTAAAAACAAAGCAAAGCAAAGCTGCAGAAGAGGCAGAAAGCCATGAACAGCAAACCTCCACTTTCCTGTCCTCTTAGTATGAGCAGGTTGCATGAACACTAGAAAGAAAACGGTGTATGTGGTGATATTGCACCCTCTGCCTGCAGGTCCTTCAGGAGAGCTTTTGACTGAGGAGGTTAAAACACACAGCATTTGCAAACGCTCTCTCTGGTTAGCTAAAAAGGCACATAGTGATGAAGCAGAAGCAGAAAACACATGCATTTTTTTCCCCCAGCTTCTGTGCTGCAACATGAAGCGTGCTTTTATTTTTTTTTATTTTTTTATTTTTTTTAACCAAAAAGCAACTACTCCAGGAATCACCCCCTGCCCACCTCTAACTACGCAAGCCCACCGTCAAAGCCAACGTCTCTAATACCTAGTGGGGATTGCTCCTCATTGCAAAAATTGGGGTTGACAACTCCAGCCTTGGGCTTGCTGGCGACAAGGACGGGGATGTGGGAGGCAGCAGTGGCTCGGTAGCTGGGGACATTGGGGAGCTGCTCTAGGGCACTGTGGCCGGGAGGGGAGGGCTCCCCGCCATCGAGCGGCTTGTCATGCACCAGCCGGTCTAGCTCGACGTCCCGGGCCCGCCTGGCCATGCTGCTAGGAGCCTAGGTGCTTCAAGCAAAGGACAAGGCATCTGAAGCTGCAATAAAACACAGAGTGGTTTGAGATGGGACGGTTATGTCGCAGCAAAAATGCGGGGCTGCCGGGGGCTCTTAGGGCTCTGCCCGCTGCTCATAGGTGTTGGCAGCACAGGACTGCAGTGGTGGCTGTCCTACCACCATAGAACCAAAGATCATATAGTCCCAACCCCTCTTCTGCAGGCAGGGACATCTCCCCTGGACCAGGCTGCTCAAGGCCTTATCCAACCTGGCCTTGAGCTGCCAGGGTTGGGGCATCCACGACCTCCCTGGGCAACCTGTTCCAGTGTCTCACCACCCTCACAATAAAGAATTTCTTCCTATTATCTAACCTAAATTTTCCCTCTTCCAGTTTGTACCCATTTCTCCTTGTCCTGTTACTACAATTCCTCATGAACTACCATTTTCTATCATCACTGCAAAACTGGGGTGCTCTCCAAGGGCTGCATGAGTACAGAAATTCCTGCTGCAGGGCTCAGGACAAGCCATTTCCTGTGCAACTCCTCTATATTGGTAGAGTTGTGCTCACTCAGCCTGTGATGGAAGTTCACCTCCTAATTTTCATTACCAACCCATTGCTTCCTAAAAGGTTACATTAAAATGTGCTTTAAGCTGCCTGTTATTCCCCAAATTGGGCAAAGTGGCAGAGAAAATCCTTTTTATCTCTATATATTCTCCAGCTGAAGGATATACTCTTATTTCACACCAGGACTCAGCATTGCACAAGCACCAACCATTCAGAGCTGGCTCCAGCCAATGCCAATAATGCCAATTGTCATTGTGCTGTGCCCATGGGATGCTGTGCCCATGGGATGCTTTACCCCAGTGAAAAGCCCCAGCTACCCTTACAGGCCCACACTGCAGAGAACTTGGCTGCCTGCTCCCCAGAAGCAGGGTGGGAGAAGCTGGATTCTCCTCCTACTAGGTACTGCATCACCTGCTTTGCTTCATCCCAATTTGACATTATACTGCTACGTGTTATACCTTCGGCATTGGTTTCAGCAGCTTCAGCTGTCTCCTCTTCCACCTTCAAAATGAAAAAAGCCATTTTAAAGAGAAAAAGCCCTGCTCTGTCAGTAGAAGTGCAGACTTTGCAGCTTGACTGGATTTCTCTCATCCCCCCAGTTCACCAGACTCCCAGCTCCTTGTTCAGTGCCAGCTTTGTAGGGTGAAACAGCCCTCCCTCCATCCACAGCTACTGCTGCCAGCTCAGCTTCAGGGATGGGGACATCTTGATGGGAAACAGGTCCAATGCCCACCTCAGTCCCTGCAGCCCCCAGGACAAGCTCTGAGCCCCTGGAACTCGCTGGGCAGCAGGAACTCATTTCAGACCTGAGCCTAAGCAAAGAGTGATGCTGTACCTGTACAAGAGCACCTTCGAGATTACTTATCTCAGCTTCTTCCAGCTGCTCAAACCTGAGGGCCTCCTCGGCAAAGTAGGCTTCATCCACACCCTTGCTAGCAGGGAGAGAAGGCAGCAGGGATCTGGAGGGGAGAGAAAAAATACTGTGTGTGAGACCAGGTGAGAGATGCATAAATAAAGTAGGGCATTGCATAAGCATTAGCAAAAATGCAGAGGCAGAAAGATAGAGGCAGCATGTTTCTCCTCCTGTGCATAATAATTTCTTATATAATTAAAATTTGTCAAATAAAAAGCCAAGAGCCTAATTTCCAGGCAAGACTTTCCCTCAAGCATCATCCAAGTCCCATGTTTGCCTGTGCAAGATACCACAGGACATGTAATTCTCATTTTCTTTCAGCAGCAAGTGCAGACCTGAGCTCCACATTCTGACAAATGGGCTCGCAAGATTGAGTTTATTGTTTTAATTTATAACTGGGAAACAAAAGCACTTCACATGTTGCTCTGAGCACTTATCTCCTGATTTGCTCTTTCCTGGCAAGAAAAGCAAAGCAGGGATTGGTAATAATGAGAAAATTTTAAGACAGCTAAATGCACAAAAATTGAAAAACCATCTTTCTGTATCATTGGCAGGTGCAAAGTCAGAAGAGGTATGTCACAAGGAGTAGTTCCTCTTTCCCTTATACTTCCATGTCATCAAAACTTGTTATTTTCCAAGGTATTTTTTAAATTATTTTTAATAATTCCCTCTTGCCTCCTTTTTTTTTTCTTTTTAATTATGCTCCCTTCAAATGGAATCACAAGCCTTTCCATCCTAATCTACAAAACCTGCTGGTCTCTCTCTCTCTTTTCCGAATTAACAAACTCATTGAAAGATGGAGCAGCACCTCTTTCACCCCATAACTGAAGCTCAAGTTTCTACAATGAAGCTGCAAGAACAGATTTCGATGAAATACAAACATATGGGTTTGACACTGAATAATTGTGCGTTTTTAGCTTCTTCCTGAAAATCTAGCTACTTCAGAGGAATTAACAGGAAATAATAGCACTAGGTAATAAATCCCTAAATGTTTACCTCATGTGAAATCAGAGAAATCTACTAAACTAAGCAGAAAGATGTCTCTCAACACCATCTAGACAAAAGTCACCATCTGCCACAGCTCACAAGAACTCAGATATTTTCTACAACAGGGAAAAAAAAGTAAAATTGTACCTACTTGTAGTAAACAGCATTTGCAGGCACAACACATAATCCTGTCTTTATATTCAGCTCTGTAGCACTCATAACAATTCCGACTCCCCTGAATTAATGGGTATGGTTTTAAACAGCATGGACTGTCTCCCGGAGCTGGATGCTCCCGCCTCCCTGCGAAGGCACAAGCCAAGGCTCTCGCTCAGCCGAGTCGCCGGACCCGCGGGGGGATGTCCAGGGGCTGCGGTTGTTACGGGCGGCCGCGATGGAGATGGAGCCCGTGTCACCAGGAGACAGTCGCCTGTCACCAGGTGCCGCGTCAGCAGCGAGCCCTGGGATGAGCCGGCTTCCAAAAGCGTCCCTCCCGCATGTTATCTCTCCCTCACGGATCCCTTCCAGCACACCCCAGCCGCCTACGAGGATGGGAGCTCGCTCCACTCTGCCAGGAGGAGCTCCCTCGTCCATGGGTGTTTCGGCCTCTCTGGCTTGTGAATGCAGTTGAATAAACAGCTGCGTTCATACTCGTTTCCAACAAAGCCCTAAAAGCAATGGGAGCTACTCACTCTGCAGTCTCTTCCTCCTCCTTCTCCTCTTTCCTCTTTTCCTCTTTCCTCTTCTCCTCCTCTTTCTTTTCCTCCTCTTTCTTTTCCTCATCTTTCCTCTTCTCCTCTTTCTTCCGCTCCTCTTTCTTCCTCTCGTCTTTCCTCTTCTCCTCCTCTTTCTTCCTCTCTTTTTCCTTCTTCCTGTCCTTTTCCTTGTTCTTCTCCTTCTTCTTCTCCCTCTCTTTCTTCTTATTCTCCTCCACCTTTTTCTCCTCTTTCTTCTTGTTATTCCCTTCCACCTTCTTCTCCTCCTTCTTGTTATTCCCTTCCACCTTCTCTTCCTCCACGTTCTTCTCCTCCTCCTTCTTGTTATTCCCTTCCACCTTCTTCTTCTTGTTATTCCCTTCCACC
>VXBA01004393.1:766788-787990 GCA_013399895.1 Serilophus lunatus | reverse complement strand
TCTCTTCCACCTTCTTCTCCTCCTCCTTGTTGTTATTCTCCTCCACCTTCTCCTCTTCCTCCTTCTCCTCGTTATTCTCCTCCACCTTTTTCTCTTCCTCCCTCTCCTCCTGTTTCTTGTTATTCTCTTCCACCTTCTTCTCCTCCTCCTTGTTGTTATTCTCTTTCCTCTTCTTCTCTTCCTCCACCAACTTCTCCACCTCCTTCTTGTTATTCTCCTCCACCTTCTTCTCTTCCTCCACCTTCTTCTCCTTCTTTTCCTCTTCCTCTTTCTTCTCTTTCTCTTCCTTCTTTGCCTCCTCCTTCTCCTCTTCCTCCCCCTCTTTCTCCTTGGTAGTGCTCAGGGAGCACAGCCACGGTCTGGGAAGGAGAAACTCACTAGGTAAAATCCACAAAGTATGTCTGAACCTCACATGAGGAGCCCTGCCAGTCTGCCCAAACCCTTTGGCCAGAGATGCTTTCCCTCCATCCTCCAGCCAACCTCCTGGGGTGTGGGATATGCTCGGGCACATGGGGCATATACTGTTTCACAGCCCCTAAGTGTCTACAGCTCCAAGCAGATGGGAGGGAGAAAGGAAAAATGTTTGGGAATGCAAAACCAGAGTCCTTGAGCCTTCAGATTCTCCTTGCTGCACGGGAAGAGGATGTGCTTAGGGGTCAATAGTTGCCGATTTTGACTAACACCTCCTGTTAACGAAATCCAGCCCCCAGGACAGGCCATACTTGCTGCCCACAGCTTATCACAGCTTCTGTACTAAATTTGAAAAGTATTTTTGTAGCATTCCCAGCGTTTTCTGGCTGAGCAGGAGAGATCTCTGCTGAGCCAATGCAGCTCAGGGCATCACATGTGCTTAGTGCAGTTGAGCATCACCAGTGTTGGAAGGTGGGGACCGCTGTGTTTGCCCAAGTGTGCTGGGCTCAGGGAGCGTTTTGGTGGTCTCAGAAACCCTTTGTAGGCATGCATGTACACCTCTCACACCACTGCTGCAACACAGCCCAGTCTGACTCTGAACACACCGTCCAGCCCTTGGGAGGACCTCAGCAGGAGTTCCTTTTGGGTAGAATGTTAGGTAGAAAAGTAGAGTGAATTACACAGAGATAACTATTTCCAAATGTCTTTACAGATAAATGCGCAACTGCTGGGAACAAGGTCCAAGCCCTCTTGCCTTGGGACCAAAATCTACTTACAGGAGCCTAAGCAGAGCCTCCCTCAGCTGTCCTTTGCAGGGCACTGTGAGCGTTGTGCCAATGGCTCTGCCACTGCCTGCCCCAACCCAAATCTCAACACTAGAAACAAAGGACATTTGCTGAAACATCCTTTGGGTTGTTCTGGTGGATTACCTCTCTTTGGAAATAGGCACTTCAGCTGCCAGCTCCACCACCAGCACTGGCAAGGAGGAATGCCCGGGAACATGCTTGTCCCCCTCCCATGGCCACCACCCTAGTGACTGGAAAACATGTAGACCTGCCCATCAACAGTATCTACTTTCTCCTACCTGTTTTCTTCTTCTTCTTCTTCTTCCTGAGATTCCTCCTGTATGGGGGGAAGAGAACGAGCATCTGCCTCTGGCTCAGCTTTGCGACCCCATGCCATCATCTCACACATGGCTTTGTTAATCCGGTCGTCATCGATCTCTTCCAGGACAAGATTGGTCTCCTCAGGTTCCCCAGCAGCTACATGAACTGAAATGGTAATGGGGAAAGGGAGGTGATGGAGCGACAGTAGCACATTCTTGAGAGGTCAGGGTAGGGCCAGGGCAGATTCTATGTTTCATCTGCTCGATGCTGCAGTGCTGAAGCAGCTCTCTGCCTGCACAGGGCTGGGCAGCCCCCACGCCTCTGAGCTGTGCTGGGCAGATGCCTTGGGGCTTTTGTCTGAAGGAAAAGGAAAATTCACCATTTTGTGCCAAGGGCAGCCAAAGACCTGCGAAGCTCTTGAGCAACCTGGTCTATGGAAGGTGATTCTACAAAAGCTACAACACTCTGCGCACAGATGACCACTGGCTTTCCTTCAGGTGTAGCCACCTTAACCAGCAGCAACCTGACCCATCTCCAGGCCACATTTTGTCCCTCCATGCAATCAGGAGCAGGCATAGGGACAGCCCAAAGCCTTTCCCTTTTCAAACCCCCACTGAAACGCTGCCCTAGCATAGCCCAAGGACTTTGGGTCTACAGACCCAAACCAGAGCCCACATTGCAACACCTGAGCACTACATCATGTGTGCTCCAAACACTCCCCCAGGCACAGCATAGGGAGCATCCTGCACCCCAGGCACTTCCCAGCGTCACTGGGGGAGTACCTTTGGCAGGTTACCCATGCCCAAACTCATGATGGGTTAGTGGGGTGTCAGCCCAAATCCAAGACAGGTTACTGGGGGAGCTGTAGACCAGCTGCAGCGTGAGGAGTGCAGGTCTGACCCATGATGAGCCCCCTCCATGTCCCAAGGGTACCCATCCTATCACATCAGGCACACACCAGAGAAACAGGAGGAGGAAGCACATCCACTTACTGTAAAACCAGTTTATTTTGATGTCTGCCTGACAACAAATCTTGCATGTCCACAGCGAAGCTAATAGGAAATGTACAAATTCAACTACAGAAAGGCAGGAAACTCAGGCACGATAGTGTCCATGCTGTATTTACCCACTCCATGGTGCCCACAATGCCTGTTCCCTCTAGATCTCTGTTAATTAAAACATGGGACAGCAAGCAGGGAGATGGCTTTTAAAACACACCATTATATGAAAATGGGACAAATACTAAAACTGTGGTCTGGTATAAGCAGGATTCATTATAAACACAGGGAATGGATCTCAGGGTGGTCTCTTGGCTCATGACTCATCATTGTGGTTGCCTAGATGGTCCTAAAGAAATGCAGTGAGATGGTGGGAGATCTTAACCTGGCTGTCAATACATCAGGGGGCTTATACAAAAGATGTAGAAAGACCAAAAACCAAAGTCAGTGACAGGAGAAGGGGCTACAGTTTTAAACTGAAAGAGGGGATGTTCAGATTGGATGTAAGGAAGAAATGCACAATAAGGGAGGTGAGGCACTGGCACAGGTTGCCCAAAGAAGATGTGGCTGCCCCATCTCTGTAAGTGTTCAAGGCCAGGTTGGATGGGGCTCTGAGAATGTGGTCTAGTAGAAGGTGTCCTGGCCCACAGCAGGGGCAGTTGGACCAGATCATCTTCAAAGGTCCCTCACAACCCAAACCTGTCTGAGATTCCAAGGTCTGTACCCAAAACTGGGAGTATAGGGGCTCTCACTCCAACAAACCCAGTGTGTCTGCACTGGCTATGCCTGCCTGCACACCTCTGGGCTGGAGACATCCCCTGGGGTCCTTTCCCTGCCAGGACACTCCTGCTATTGCGGTTACTGCTGCACCCAAGGAGCCGTGAGCTTCTGGAGGGAGCAGCTGTAGTTGTGGGTAAGGAGAGTCTGGGGTAAGTTCTCTTAAAAGGAGAGCCTGGACAAAGGTTTTTAACCATTAACTCCTACCTATTGACCTAGAGATTAACCTCACCCACCTGATTTGCTGCTGCAAATCAGAGCCCTTTCCACTTGCTGGAGAAAGCACGCAGTTAATGGAAGAAAAGCAATAAGGAGCTGATAAGAGCTTCAAGTGCTTTATAATGTTACACCTCAGAGGCAGAAATCGACTCAAAGAAACCTGTGGGTTTCAGCTGGACGTCTCAGATTGAATATTCAGATTTGGCAGGGGAGGGCATTGAGAAGGCCAGGAGTTCTGGGAGAGGACAGCAAAAGGCTTTCTGCCACCAAGGTGTCCTGAGTGATGCTTTTCTACCATTCTCTAAGTTGTAAGCACCCATAAGCACCTATCTCAGAGACATTGTTCTACAAAATCAATAGCTCCAATTCCCAGAGAAAAGAGGGAGCCAGGTGGGACAGCCCTGGGACTGGGGACAAGCAGCCAGCATCCCTGTGCCAGCCTTGGGTCCCCACTGCCCCAGCTGGGAAGGAGCTAGAGACAATTTGCAAATTCCCCTTTGCTTTTCCTCCCCAGCTGCGCTTTCTCCTCAGGTTGGTCTCATTTGGGTGTGGGAAGGGCTGGTTTGCCATGGTCTTCGTTTTCCGTTTGTTTCAGAGGCGCTAAGCCCCTTTGCCCCCTGAAACAAAAGGAGAAGGAAAACATTAATGAGTGTGCTGGCAGTTTGCTGCCAGGGCCTTGCTCGACCCAATCTCTCCCTTCCTCAGGCAGATTAAGTGACCTGGAGATGCCTCAAGGCACCAAAGCCATCTGTATACCAAGGCCATGCCTGCCCAGCGCATGCATCAGCATCCCTGGCTTTGCCTCTTTTCAAGGTCCATGGCAGTGCACAGCCCTCCAGTTTGTACAAACACAAGGAGAAATGCCTTCCCCCAGGATTTCCCTCTCTGAGGTTCTGCCAAGCTGCTGTTGGCCCAGCAGGAGCAGCCTTCCTTGGGAGTATGTTCCTGGGGGATGTGCAGCTTCCATGTGCCTTGGGAAGTCCCTGCTCCCATCAATAACTTCCACAGCCCAACCAGCCTCTCCTTCCCAGGGACAGCACTTGAATGGGGATGTGTATCCCTGTCCAGTCCACTCAGAGAGGCCGCTGTAGCTCTGCATTTTGCCCAGCATCCACCAGTGTGGCTTTTGTGGGGAGACAAACCTGACTGCCTGCAGAGCTGGTGCATGATCCCCTCCACAGGGAGACAAGCAGCAGTGTGACTCCCACAAATTTTCCCACAACCATGCAGACTCACATCTAACACACCTAATTCCAGGATTTTGTGTTCCTGAGGTACCTTCCTAGACATACCAGGCTTGGCAAACACCTTCCAGCTTGGCAGCAAACATGCCAAAGTGGGGAAAGAAGGCAGCAGGTTTGAATTCCGTTGTAATCCTTTGATCAAATCCCACCAGCTCAGCAAACATCCTCTAGCACACCTCAAGGACAGATCTTGATACCAGCACTGACCTCAAAATCCTGGACCTGAGGATGATGGGATGCTGTACCTAGAGATTCCCACAGCCTGAGTTTTACCAAGTCCATGCCACAACTCTGTAAATGCTCCCACTTCTCAAATGTCAACAGCCTCCCATGGCTTCCCTGGCACCCAGGGCAGACAAGATGCCAGTGACCCCTCTTCCCAATAACTTTTCTGACAAGCTTGGCAATCAAACCAGCAGGGTGAGATGGAGTTATCACTTACTTTGTTCCACAGGACTTGAGGTTGCTGCAGCCACGCCCTGCTAGGAGGAAACAGGAAATATGAGACATTGTCCATTTTCAGTAACCCTAAATTTTTACCCTAAATACCCCAAATATCTCATGGCAAGTTGGATGGCTTAGTTGTGGGCGCACATGACAGTAGAGCACAGGAGCACATCAGTGAGCTCTCTTGGGGGCAAGGGCAGGAAAGGTGAGCACATAAAGCTGTTGCTGCTCCTTCTCCTTAGAGCTAGGACCACACTTGGATGAGATGCCATGGCCTGGACACCACCCAGTGCTGCACAGAAAGGCAAGGGAATGATAAAGAAAACATGCTATGGGCTCTCATGCTGCTTAGAAGCCAAATCCTGGTTTTCATTAGCTAAGCAGGTCATGAGGATTTGTTTCCTTGAAGGAGCTGAGTGACAGCCCAAACCACAGCAGGTCCTAGCGCTGATTTAATGGCTTCTGCGTGGCAGGGGATGCCCTCCCCACCATGGTGTTCCCACGCAGACAGCACACCTGTGTGCACTTCTCCCTGATCACGGGCTGCGGCATCACGCTCTCCAGCCGTTGGATAAACCAGATGAAGATCCTGGTGACAAGAAACTACTGTTAGAACTGGCAGCCAGAGCATTTACTCCCACATCACCTGCCCCTCTGGCCACTGGATCAAGGCAGAAGTTGCCCTGTGGTTACCTGCGGCCATCCACAGCCATGGAGTGAAGGGTGAAGGTGGTCACTGGCTCTGGCTGCTCCGTGGCTGCTGCTGGCTTCACTGCCCCTGGGGTGCTCTGGGCAGCTGAAATGCTGGGTTTGGGCTTTACCTGGGTTTTAGTCCTTTTTGTGTCTGCTCAGTTTTATTTGGAAGAAGAAGGGGGATAGGCAATACAGCAGTCATAAATTGCTGGGAAGTAGAGCGAGCAAGGAAAGGTCACCCCCCCACAGAGGGAAAGGCCTGGGGGACCCCCCTGGCAGCCTCTTCCCTGGGGACCCAGCCCGAGATGAGGACATGGATGGTTTGGGGACACAAGTGGTGTAAAGGCCGTGCTGTGATGCCGTGGACGCATGTGCCCAGAGCTGTCAGCACAGTGGGAATCCTGGGCTTGGCGAAGGGCGGTCCCAGCACCCCTGCCTGCCTGCGGCCGGGCTCCTGGGGGCAGTGTCTCTCCTGTGAAAGGGCCACCCAGGGAAGGGGGATTGCATCGCTCACCTTTCGCTGCAGCTTCACACTTCTGATCCTTCGACTCTGTCTGCAGAGGGACAGAGGGACGGATGGCAAAGCACTGCCTGTGGCCTCACAGCACCCCAGCTGGGCACGTCCCCCACCCCAAGGGGACCCACATACTAAGCCCCACACATCCTCCGCTGTGGTTTCAGCCCCATTTCCTTGACGACAACCATTAAATCCAGCGTTGCTGACACTAGCAGGTCTCAATTGGAGGGTCCCTCCTGCACGCATCCAGGTTGGGGAACACAGGGAGGTCTCTCCTTTGCTCTGCTGAATTCCCTTGGGGTTTTCCTCCCCAAGGTCCCAGCTGGGATATGTAGGAGGATAAAGGCAGGGAGCCCACCCTGCTGTCAGCCTCTGTCTGGCGGACCCGCAGTCTTCCCGAGCTAGGCAGTGCTCACCTCCGGCTTTTTCATCCCCTCCGGCTGAGGCACAATCCTCTCAAAGCCCTGTGACAGCCAGTTGAGCACCCGCCTTCCCGCCCTGCGGAGAGAGTGCCGAGCTCAGGGAGCTCCTCCTGTGCCCTCCTGCCCTTCCCCATTCCCCTGCCAGCTTCACTGGGGACCCACCACTCCTCCGTGGGGGTATCCAAGTCATCCTCAGCGCCATCGTCCTCTGGATCGAAGGGGGTTATCTCTGCAAGGAGAACGTTGCCGTGGGCACCTGTGCTGCAGGGGAACCTGCACTGCTGGGAGCTTCAGGTCCCCTCATAAGCCAGCTCAAGGGGACAACAGCGCCAGCATCACCAACCAGGGAGTTGGGATGTGACGCCCCTGGGTTGCTGCTGGTTGCTCCCAGCTCTCCTTACCCAGACCATCGTCATCATCATCCGGAAGGACCAGGATCTCTGTCTGAAAAGCCAAACAGACTGTCACCCAGCTGACAGTCAAGGGGGCATCATCCCGCAGGGTGGGGAGGGAACCCTGCCCTTTCCCGAGGGATAGATGAAGGCAGAAACCCATGCAGGGCACATTTAATGCTCCCAGTTAGTGCTGCGAGAGTGATAGGAAGAAAGAAAGAAGAAAAGGCAAAAAGATGTAGAAACCCTAATACACCAGATCGTTGTCCAGATCTGTCTCCTACCTGATCAATGCTTGTCTCGAAGCTCTTCCCGAGTGCCCGAAGCATCCCTGGAGACAGGGCTGGCTGGGGAACCACCTTCTCCAGCCCATAGGAGAGCCAGGAGAGCACATTGCTCCCCACACTGCCGGGGAAGAGGGCAAGTCAGGTTGGGAATGCATTCCAGGCATTCAGCTCCCAATGAAAAGCAAAATCCCAAGCAAAGAATGATGCACACTGGAGGGTGCAAGAGCCGTACCTCTCAAACACAGAACCTGAGTCCTCAGCGATCACAAATCCTACTTTCTTTTCTGTTTTTTCAATGGCAGCCGGAAAAAGAAACAAAGGCAAACTCTTAACACTGTTAGCCCCCAGCACGATGGGCAGGATGGGGACCAGTTGGTAAAGAAACACTGATCTGTGGCCTGAGCCAGTGTGGGGCTTACCCGCAGTCTGTGGACGGTCAGCAGCATCCGTGGGGCCACTGGCCTTTGCCGTTGGTGCCTTCAGGGTAAAAGGCAGAAGGTGTCAGAGTGAGGCACAGCGAACAGGGTCCCTGCTCAAAGGTGACTGCAAATCCCAGGAATCTCCATCCTTCCTGCTGCTTCCCAGCAGCACAGAGTGGGGATGTGTCCTGGCCTCCATCCCTGCTGGGCATGCTGTGGAGCATCCCTGGGTACCACAGTGCCAGGGATGGGTGCAGAGACACCAGGCATCTCTCCATTACACTCATGGGATCCTCATTACCTCCCAAACTGGCTCCCTGCTCACCTTAGCTGGCTCCGGCTCCCGCACCGGGGACTGACGGGTCTCTTCCCGGGGCTGGGGCACCGGGGGCTGGGGAACCACCCGGATGATCCAGCCCAGCATCCTGCTGCCTGCAGGCATTGTGGAGGGGTCTCCAGCTGGCAAGAGGCCAGCAGCAGGATGCACACTCCCAGGGAACACCAGGTGCACCAGCTGCTCACGTTGTCCTCAGAGCAGCCCAAAAACGTCCTTGGTGTCCTTCTGTGTCCTGCTTGGGAAATGTGGCACTGCAGCACAGCCGGAACAAACCTGGCTCAACCCCTCATCCCTCACCATTATCACAAACAAACTACACTCTATTTTAAACTCAAAGGCTCAGGTAAACTTGGTTTTCCTAAAGGTAGCCACACATTTAGGAGGGTTTTTTTACAACCCACTCCAGCTAGGGTCACACAAGGAGCACTCACGAAGCCATTGCAGATAGATCACAGAAGCTCTGACTTTCCGCTCAGGGTCCTTTATGCTCCCTAACATTTTTCATTTGAAGGATGTTAAACAGGAGTAATTTGAGCAGAATTTGTTTATGAAGGAAGTTCATGACCCAACACAAAAAAATCAACTCGTTCTGCCCCTACAAAAAAATTGAGCTCCACCACCTTCCAGCCACGTCCCAGGGACATGGTGACTGCTGGGGCAAATACCTGCTGGGGGTTCTGGCAAGGGCAACAAAGGCTGCCAGCACCAGCTGCTGTGATGTTGACAGAGGAGGTAAAAACAAGATTTTGTAGATCAGGAATTCAGTTGTTCAAGCTCTGGTTGCTCGGTCTTTTTGTGGTCCTCTCCATCCCTTCTCGAAGCAACTCTGGGCTGGGATAAAACACTAGCAAGCCAAGGGATGCTGCACATTCCCATTGTACAGGACAAGGGCTCGGGGCTCTCGCTCAGCTCAAACTGGGAGTGTTTCCTGCTACTGTCCCTGCAAAGAGACACACTCTGCCCAAAATGCCCTTCCAAACACACCCCACACTGCTCAATGAGGTGCCCAGGTGCACCTCGGGCTGTTCCCATGCTCTGCTCACGCATAATGTCAGGGAAGGGCAAAAGAAAGCAGATCTCTGAGCTCCTTCCAGCCTGGCTGGGACACAGCATGGGAGTTTCAATCCCAGTTACACATATGATCCCAGTCTCACTCACAGCAGGTCAGTGCTGGGCTCTTTGCATTAACGTAGCCTTTGGGCATGCAGGATGCCTTCAGTTTCCTGAGGTGGCTCATTTGGGGCTGTCTAAAGCCTGGCTCCTTAAATCTAAACAGGCCAAGGTTCCCAGGAAGGGTGATATGTGTCCTTAGCCCTTTGCTTGCCCATATCTTGGGAAGCCCAGGAGCCAGGTTTGGATGCAGCTAAAGCAATGCCCCATGCAGCATCTCCAGCCCCCAACACACTATGGGCAGGGTCGGCTCTCCCAGAGACCCCCACATCCCCAAAGCTGGACAGCGTGGCTGTAGAACAACTCCCAGGAGGCTTGACAACCAAGAAATCAATTAAATTGCCTTTTATCATGCAATGGTTATAAAGGATTAAGGAGCTGCGAGTGCCCCAGGAGCTGCAAGGAAAACCTGGCAGCACCATGCAGCAGAGGCATTTCCATTCATGCTTCGGGACCTTCAGATTCCAAAGAAGCCCAGGGTCACTGTACACCACTGAGCCCAAACAATCCCAGAAAAAGCTCCTGGGGCTGCAGCGAGCCCCCCTCAATATTCAAGGTCTCCTCCTCCCTCAACATAAGCTTGTGCAGCTGTAAAAGCCTGGAGTATAAGCCTGTCCTTGGTCTGGGAAGGAAAGTGAAGGGCAGAGGCCATTTCTCTGGCACATCTGAACAAGAAAGGGGCAGAAACATCTGTGGGTCCTCAAAAAAATAGTTGCTGGAAGAAATAGGAATAAGTAGCTGGGATTTGCCTTCAGTCCCATGCATCCCCCTGGGTTGCAGATACCTACTGGTGCCACCCTCTGTTGTGGCAGTTCCATGGGGCTTGTGCCAGTGAGCAAAGGGCCTTAGTCTTATCTCCAACAGCAAGTGGAGTGCAGAACCCCCATCTCCACTGAGAGCAGGGAGCACTGCAACCTTTCCCTCCCCTCCAGCAGTGGATCAAACCTTCCACGTTACCCAGCTCTTTTACCCTTGCAGTATCACTCTCCGTGGACCTGCTCGCTCCCCCAACACAGCTCATCCTCCAGCCCTGTTTCACAGCACCAAAATTCACTGTGATGTGTGGAAATGGCCCTGCAAAAACCCCAACCACATTCGTCACCTCCATTGCTGCCACTTACCCCCGCAGACTCACCACCACCTCTTGGGATGCGTGGGCTCCCTCAGCCACTGCAGCTCACCACTGACCCCTCCACACCCACCTCAATCCGCTCAGGGCTCTGCGGGGATTAGCCCTGTGCTGCCTGCAAATGGGATTACTGGCACTCAGATGTCCTGAGTGCCCTGGCTCCCAGCAGCCAGCCCGGTTTCGGTGCAGGGTACTGCAAAAAAAAAAACCCAAATCAAGCAGGTTTGAGCATTCTCAAAATCCCTGGAGCCACCAAAGCTCTCCCAGGTACCCACCGGCAGCACTGTGGGGAAGGCAGTCATCTGGCACAGGTGCAGGTGGGTGCAGGGATGTGCAAACGAGCAGAAGTGGAGCTGCTGAAACCCCGTGGGGTGACACAAGGTGATCTGCTGAGGGTGATGTGCCGAGGGTGCTCCACCCACAGCTCTGCCCCAGCCCCAAAGCAGGAGGTTGCAAATCTGTGCTGCGTTCAGCTAAGCCTCCCCTTGCTGAGCCTGGCAATTGCTGCTTGATCCGTTTACCTCAAACCCTGCACAACTGCCAGTCTTTCCCACTGCCCCTAATCTCGGCTGCAGTCACACCCTGGAATGCAGGTACCAGCACAACTTCTCTGGTTGGCATCCAGCCCCAGCTCCTGTCTTTGGGCAGGACTCCCTGGAGCAGTGCTGGAGCCCCCTGACCAAATTCCTCCTTCCCTGGCTCCATCGGTGTCTCCAGCCTGGTGGGCAGTGAATACCCATCCTGCCTGGCCCCAGCACCTCTGCAGCTTTGATTCAGGGCCAGGAAAGCCATGGCACAGAAGCATTTTTTTCAGTAACCTGGAGACAAACACACACCTCACCTGGCCTAGGTGTGGGATGGAGCAAGTTAGGTTGTCTGCAGGTAGCAGGTTCCTCTCTTGCTCTCACAGGATTGATGGGTGCAAAACAAACCTCTGGGAAAGCTCCAACAGTTGTGTGTGGGGCTGGGGTACACAGAGCACAACAGGCAACACTTCTGCCTCCTGAACAGTTGCTCCTTTCTGGCAGGCAGAGACTCCTGCCTGCTCCTATCCAGAAGCTCCTGGGGAGGAGTTTTACTCTTGGGGGAGAGAGCGCTCCACCTCTAGCAAGGAGCAAAACCACATTGCAGACTCTGCTTGCATTTGCTTTTGGCTTCTGGGAGCCTGCCTGTACTCTGCATCTTCACTTTTGGTTACCAGGAAGGTGAACCATCAATGCTCCATCAAAAAAGTTCAGGGGGGAGAGAGAAAACATGAAAAAAACCCCAACACTGAGCAGAGCCAGACAGAGCACAAAGACAGACGGAGAGGCGGTACATGGCCTCCACTCCAGAAATCTTACACACCCACAGGAAGGTATAAATAACTATAAATTTATTAGTAAAGCAAAACCATTTGACACTCACACAGAAGAGCGGGATGTGTTAATACAATATATATACACACATACATGGAGTATCATCTTAGAAACACACGGAGAGCAGTGTTAAAGGCACTGCAAGCCACACAAACCTCATCAACCTTGGCTGCAACTTCCCATAGCCCTGGGAACTCTGCCGGAGTCATGAGTGAAGGTTAGGAGGAGCCTGAGAAACTCACTGGCCATGAAGTCGCTCAGATCCATGGCTCAGAGGCATCTAGAGACAAGCCCACAGTCCAGCTCCCACCTGTGGTCCTGCTCTCCCCACCGAGCACCCCAGGCACGCTGTGAGAGCAGCATCTTCACATCCAGAAAGCGGCAGAGGCGGCTGCTGGGAGATGCCGTGGAGGAGGCCTGGCAGCTGTGGAGAAGCCGTGCTCACCGGGCCTGGAGAGGAGCTGCCAGCCCCAAACCTTGCTGGCCTGCCCTTATTGCATCTCAGTATTTTACCTGCGCGTGCAGGAACCTTCCTGCAGGTGAACTCGCCACCCAACAGAGGGAGTCAGATTCTCTGAAGAATAACAAGGGGTTTTGCCTTTTATTAATAGCCAGGCTTTGGCTGCAGCCTGGACTTGATGGCAAATACCCAAGGGAAGCGTAGAAAGTGCTCTCCAACCTCCTCTCCTCCCTGCAAGGGCAGGCTTAAGCACCCAGGGACCTCTGTCAGAGGACACTTTTCCCTTCGGTCCCCACTCCAGCACGTGGGCCCCATGACCAGAGTGTGCATATCTTCCCACCCAGATCAAAGGGTTGGAGTCAGCTTGCTGGAGAGCTGGCAGGGCCACCTGGGCATACCCATGGTCCCAGGGGTGTCCATGCCACAACTCAGCTCAGCCACCTGCTTGATGCACAGATGCTCCACAAGCACTCCCAGGGGAACTAACTGAGCAGTCTGAGCCCACTCCAGCACCATGACTTTTCTCCTTGAATGTGACAGTCCTTCACTGATTTAATCTCCAGCCTTGCAAAGGTAGCAAAGGGACCAACCAGGGAAATGGCTGCTCTCACCCCAGTGCCTGTTTGCTACAGCTCTGTTCTGGCTCCTGGTCCTGGCTTGGACTTCCTCAACAGAGCCAGACGTACCATAGGCAGATCCAGCTGCGCCAAACTGCCAGGCCACAGGCATCACCCATGCCCAGTGAGATGGATGGGGAAGGACCAGAAGCACCCACTGGATTCCATCAAGATCCAGGTCCCAAACACCTGACCTCACCATCAGTAGTTTGGTATCACCTGGATCTAGCCTCGGCCTGGGAGAGGAATTTGGAGCTGCGCAGGGGGGAACAAAAGAAGAGACCTCATAATCAAAATGGAAAAGGGAATGAAAAACAAACATTGCTTACAATCAAAGAACTGAACAAAGGAAAAAGGATCTGACAAGGTCTTTAAAAAGTATAAGCAAAATAGCTGTGGAGGGGAAGGAGATGAGATACATCTAAAGGCATTTGATAGGTAGGGTAAGGGGAAGTGAAGATCAGAAAAAAGCCCAGATCACAGACTACCTTCTTCCTGGACTCAGGAAGCCAGGGAAACAGCAGTCCTACAGAGCAGGATAGATGTCCCAGACAACATCCACACCTCTGCCCAGCCTAACCCTCCCTACCACCAACCTATGCTCAGGCTGCCTCCCAAAGAGAATCACCCTTCAGAAGGGACCACCCACTACCCAGCCCTACAGAGAATCCACAGGGGCTCTGGCAACCAGGTCTTGAAGACAGGCACGAGTACTTGCCACGGGGCTGATGCAACACCAGCTCCAGCATGGCAACCCTCCTGGGTGTGTGGGGTGGTGGTGAGGGAGGAGAGAGGCTGAGCAGAGGCAGCGTGAGGAAGCCTGAAAGTTGCTTGAAATAAATGTCAGAGACAAAGTGCAACACAGGTACAGAGTAGAAACAAGTTTTAGACCCGAGGGGCTTTGGCCACCACTGCTCTTTGGTTTGAAAAGGAAACACCAGCAGTTAGCAGAGAGCCCTTTGCAGTGTAATGCCCCCCAGGGACATCAGCTCCCAGGCCAGCCCTTGCCTCCCCAAGCAGCACTGAATTCATGACACTCAAGTGCCTCCTGCTACTTACACCACCTCTCACCTCATGGTACAAAACATAACCTAAAGGCACAGCAATGGAGATCAACCTGCTCCCCCAACCCATCTGTACACAACTGCTGCTTCCAGCTAGGAAGTGCTCCTATAAAAATATACTCAAGGCTCTCAGTGGCCACTCAGCCACCTGCTGCACACAGGCCCTCCAGCCCCCAGCCTCAAGGTCTGGCAGCTGGAGCCTCCATGGGCTTTTACTGGATTTGGGCTGTTGCAGGGCAGTAAATGAGACAGAGAGACCAAGTCACAAAGGGCTCACAGCCAGACCTAATAATGATGTTCTAATGCTGCACCAAGATGTTTTTGAACCTGCAGGCACCTACTCACAGGCACCAGCTGAAGACCTGGACCTGGGCACATCCCTGCCAAGCTTCTCACAGTATCCCCTCTCTCCCAGGCACAGGCCCTGCATACACAGCCCTGGTGAGTCTCTCTGCCCAGGACACTGCTTGGCTGTTGCCATGTCCTAAGCAGAGACAGAGTTTCTCATTGGGACATCCAGAGCTTTCTTAGCTGCTCATAACAAGGGAAACACTCCCAGCAAACCCTATGTCCAGCTGATACCAAGGGGACAAGATATGGCAGCTCCATGGCCAGCACATGGTGTGGAACTGTGTCTAGGGCCCACCACCATCCTCCTCTTTCCAAGAGCCAGTCAGTCACCCAGACATCCTGGGGAGGGAAGAGAGCAGGGCACAGCCAGCCAGGAGCCATGCTAATGATTCCAAACCCTTCTCTAGCCAGCAGCTGCCCCAGAAAGAAACAAGAGAGTCACAAAAGCCCATAGAGTCTACAGCCTCTTCCTACTGAAGATGAGTCTCTCCACAAGCTCTTAGCCCTGGGCACTGATCCTGGCTGCCAGTGCTGAGCTCAAGAGCTCAGGGCAACCACTGAACCCCTGTCTCTGTGGGACCTGCAGCAGCTGCTGTGGGTAAGAGCAGAGTGAACTATGGCCCAAGGCAAGAACAGAGCAAGAGTTCAGGTGGGTGCCACACTCCCCATCTGGTCCCACATTCACAGCCTCCATCACCACCAAGCCCTTCTGTAAAGACAGGATTAGTCTTCCTTGGTTCAGACTCTCTTTTACTCCTACAGTAAAGCATACACTGAAATTATTACATATTAAACAGCAAAAAACAGCTACCTAGAACCAAAGAGCTCTTTAAAAATCCAAGTTATCACATCTCATTTTTTTAAAGATCCAGTATGACGTCAAGTTAAACTATACAGTATTTTTAATGAATTTTAACAAACTGTTTTCAAAAAAAAGGCAAACCAAAAAAAGCGGAAAAAGAAACACAGACGGAAAACTTGGCAGAAGTTCTACATCTTTGAGGCAGCACAAAGATCACCATCATCTGTCTCTCTTCCTTGGGCAGCAGAGAGAAAGGTCTGCTTTAACCTCCTTGAAGCTGCACATGAAAAAGACTCAGCCCTAGGTTCTGACCTCTCACTGCACCGGTCCCAGTCTCTGAAAATGCACCCTGTTCTCCCTCACTGTGCTGGAAATGGAAGCTAAAGCCTTTCTCCGCCTTTCAGATGAGCATCCCCCACCAGCAATGCAGGCCCACTCCAACCCTCCATAAGGTTAATCTGTCCTTGTTTGACATGGACATTTATTAAACTTGTCCTAATTACTTGCAGCTCGTCACAACCTCACATGAGCACTAGCCAAGATCACAGAAGAGCTGAGGTAGGCAAGAACCTCTGAAGATCATCAGGTCCAACTCCCTGTTTGCACAGGATCAGCTACAGCAGGTTTTCCAGGACCACAATTGGTCAGAGCTTGAGTAGTATCTCCATACATGGATACTCAGAATCTCCAAAGGTTGAGAGGGGAAGGCTGGTGGGCAACCTAGTAAGCACATCTTCAAACTTCAAGGCATCTAACTGGCATGTAATGGATCTCTGGGTCATGAGAAGCCACCAAATTCCTGCAGAGGAAAACACCTGAGGCTGCATCAACCTTGCTAGGGGAGATTTATTTTTAAGTGATGTTTACAAGATGTGTGCAAAACCTGGAAAATACAGAAGAAGTAAAGAAAGAGTAAAGGGGTAAAACAGGACTCCCGCAAGAGGGTAAAAAAGTACACTCCTCCTTTACCCATTGCTAACTTTGCCCTCCCCATGGAGCTGAGCCTGCAGGCCAGAAAGGATTCTCCTGTCTTGCACTGGTTCTCCCAGCAAACCAGACACCAAGCCCCTGGCACATGCCATGGGTCACTGCTGGCAATGGCAACACCTCCACAGTTGTAGGTTATTAGTAGTGTTCATCTCACATGTTAGTGTTGGAGCTGCTGGGATGGCCTGACCCCTCTGGAGGTACCACTAAGAGCCCAAGGGGTGCTCAAAGGGCCTGGAGGTAAGACTGGGCAGGAGAGCTAGGTGCCTCAGGAAGCAGCTTTTAAATGCCAGGCTCTTGCCTGGCAGCAGGGCATGGATGTTCTTACAGAATCACAGAATTGTTAGGGTTGGAAGGGACCTCTAGAGATCAACTACTCCAACCCCTTTGCCAAGGCAGGGTCACCTAGAGCAGGTTACACAGGAATGTCTCCAGAGAGGGAGAATCCATGACCTCCATGGGGCAGCCTGTTTCAGTGCTCCTTGCCATGCTCCCTGGTAGCAGTGCAGCACTTGCTACAGTTCCCCGTGCAGGCAGCTGAGACAGGGGGTAGGCAGGCTTGCACAGAAACCCTTGCAGAGTGTGACAGCCAGCAACTGCAAAAGCAGCAATGCCAAAGTGCTTTTTGGAGCCGTACAGCCCCATGGCTTTTCCCTTTCAACACTCTAGAAGGAGGGAGAGCAGGAGAGGTCAGGGCAATCAATCAACACTAATGATCTGAAATGGTGCCCCCAACTGAGCTTGGACCGAGAAAGGTGGGAGATTCCAGCAGTGGAAACCTGCTACTTCTGTGCTGAGCAGCACACCCTGGGAGAAGGGAGGGCTGGCTCTGCCTTGCTTTTAAGCCCTCTCCAGGAGGAGAGTCACCCAGCCCTTTTCACCGACCCCGCCAGGCAGGGCAGGGGAGAAAGGCTGCACACAAACGGCTAGTGCCTGCAGCAGGCAGCTGAGCTCCCGGCACTGGAACTGCAGGTACAGCATGAACTACAGACCAGGGAACACCAGGCATCTGCAGGCATCGTTTCCTCTCTCCACCTCCTTCCTTTCCATCCCGTCAGGATGTTCACGCCGTCTGTTGCCACTTCAACACAGGTGGCGTATCAATCACAGAGGCCAGAGGAAAGTTTACCTGCCCACGCACCATACCTCCCCTTTCCCCCACACTCCCTGGAGGTTGTCTACAACCAAAGAGAGGGAAGGGGAGGCCGAGGCTCGGGAGTGTCCCATGCAAGCTGAAAGCCATCACGGGGTGGGAGGCTCATGGCAAGCAAGCAGCCACTTGGTAGGCGCCCTCGGCCGTGTGCTGGACGCTGTGCTCCTGCAGCAAGCCCAAGTCCAGGAACCGTTCCCCACACCACATGCACTTGTACTGCTGCTCCCTGGCGTGCACGCTGTGGTGCTTGTTGAGGTGCTCGCGCTGCTTGAAGGCCTTCTCGCAGGAGGAGCACTTGTAGGGCTTCTCGCCCGTGTGCACACGCCGGTGGCGCTGCAGGTCCGAGGCGTATTTGAACCGCTTTTCACACTCAGGGCACTTGAGGGGCTTCTCGCGGGCCGGGTCGCAGCGGTGCTGCACGAACTCCGAGGAGGAGAAGAAACGTCTCTCGCAGAGCGTGCACTTGAGCGGCTTCTCGGCACAGTGGGCCAGCTGGTGCTTCTGCAGAGCCGAGGCACGCTTGTAGGACTTGTTGCACACGGCGCACTTGAAGGGCCGCTCCGCGTTCTGCACGCACTTGTGCCGCAGCAGTTCCGAGGACTGGTTGAAGCCTTTCTGGCACACGTTGCACTTGAAGAGGTTTTCTATGCCGTGCACGTGCTGGTGGTACACTAAGTGCGAGGGCTGCACGAAGCCCTTCTCGCACAGGTTGCACTTGAAGGGCTCCTCGGCCTTGTGCGTGCGGCGGTGGCGCATGAGCGCGTACTGCTGCTTGAAGCTCATCTGGCAGAGGTCGCACTTGAAGGGCCTCTCCTCGCTGTGCGTGCGCTCGTGCTGCCGCAGGTCCGAGGGACGCTTGAAGGCCTTCTGGCACTCCCCGCAGCGGAAGGGCCGCTCCCCGCTGGGCGTGCAGGGGTGCTGCAGCAGCTCTGAGGACTCCTTGAAGTGCAGCTCGCAGACGTTGCACTTGAAGAGGTGCTCCCCCGAGTGCGCGTACATGTGGCGCACCAGGTGGGAGCGGTGCTTGAAGGTCTTCTCGCACACCGTGCACTTGTAGGGCCGCTCTGAGCTGTGCGTCCGTTTGTGGTGCACCAGGTGGGAGGACTGGCTGAAGCTCTTGTCGCACAGCGTGCACTTGTACGGCTTCTCACCCGTGTGGATGCGCTCGTGCCGGGACAGCTCCGAGAGGTGCTTGAAGGTTTTCTGACAGATGGAGCAGCTGTAGGGCTTCTCTGAGGGGTCGAGAGGCTGCGAATGCTCTACCTCGGGAGGCTTGTAGGTCTTCTCACAGATAGAGCACTTCATGGCGTTGCCGTTGTGCACATTGTGGTGCTGCGCCAGCGAGGTCAGGAGGGAGAAGCCCATCTTACAGACCCCGCACACAAAAGGCTTCTGCTCCACCTGGATGCACTGATGTTCGAGGAGGTCGGTGGCCTGGTGGAAAATCTTCAGGCACTGGGTACACTGGAAAGAACGGTCATGGCCTGGCAAGCACTGGTGCTCATGGGGGTTGGAGAGGTGAGCGAGGTCGTGGCCACACACACCACATTTGTGGGATGGGTCTCCAGCCTGGATGGGAGCGTGCTGGTGGTGCTGCAGTGCGGGGTCTGGCTGGAGCAGGATGCCGTAGACAGCGCAGCCCAAGGGGTTGTCAGCAGTGCTGGGTGGGATGGAGTGCTCTGGGAGGGCGGCTGCCCCAGCGTGGTGCTGCTGCGGTGGTGGCGGCTGCTGTGGTTGCTGCTGTTGCTGCTGCCAGCTTTCTGACATGCTTGGGAAAAAAAAACGGGAATTCAGCAGTGATAGCTTCAGATTCCCGGTTGAAAGGGTTCAAGTAAAACCAAAATCAAAATATTCCAAGATCCTGATTCCCCGTAGCTGATCCCCTGAAGTCAAGGACAGAAAATCCAGCCCACAGCCAGGATCTTGGGAAGAAAAGAAGTGACTCTTGAGCCTCCTCTTTGCATCAGCACAAGTTTTTTGCGGACTGATCTGGTTTGGCTTTTTCTTTTTTTGGACAAAAGAACAGGAGGCAGAGGTAAGTGCCTTGAAAACAAGAGGAGGCCCTTCTCCGTGCTGGCTGCAATGTGCTCACATTGGGGAAGGGAGCAGGAAGCAGCCCAGGGAGCAGCTCTCTCTGCAAGAAAGAAGACAGTTCATGTCAGGTCTTGGACGAAAGATGGGCAGTTCTCTAACAACCTCCTCCCATGGCTTTCTTTGAAAACTCTCCTGTGCTCCTGCAAAGCCACCAGGAAGCCAGCGTTGGGGAGCCCCCCTTGCTGCTGTGAGACAAGACTTGCTCAGCCCGGAAAGGGTTGGGCTCTGCCCAGCCACAGCCAGGCACATATTTGGGTTTTGTGCTCTCATGAGAGGCAGCACAACTGCCCAGGGCCTGGTCAGCTCAGCCTTATGCCATATGCCATGGGTCACTGGATGTCCCAGCACTGCTGGGGCACTGCCTGAGAACATTGATCCCTCTGTGCAGCCTGTGCACCAAACCCTGTGCAATCAACAAAGTGCTGGGTTAGATTTTACAAGTGTCAAGGCAGATCTCAGTCTGATCCCACCTCAGCTGAAACAGCTCTGAGAAGCAGAGCAGAAGCAGAGCTGCTCCTCCTGCAGCTTGGATATCAGGTCCATTACCCAAGACATTCCCTCCTCTCTGGGCAGTGCTTGTAGACTAAGAAGAGCCAGAGAGCGTAGGAGAAAGTTTGCCCTCAGCATTATCCTAGGCACAGACAGAATACAGAACCCACAGGGATCACTCTGTGAAGAAGAGTTAAAACAATGGCTCAGCTGAACCTCCTGCCAAACCATGGAATAGAAGTACATTGAAGCCAGACAACCTGCCCCAGAGCTGCTGCCTGGCCTTGCTACAGAGCATCACTGGGATTGCGTGCGCTAAAAAGTTACAGTCTTTCAAGATACGTCCAGTAAACTTGCCATCAACTTAGAGAGGAGTAAAACCCACCAGCAAGCAGCAGACAGCAGCAGTGCCAACACATCTCAAGAGAGAAGAAAGGTGCAGGCCCTGGCAAGCAGCAGCAGGAAACATGCCCGGGCCTCGAGCCCCCAACTCCACAAGAGCACACCCGTGCCTGTGTCAAACCACCTGCCCTCAGGGTACGGAAATCCTTGGTCTTCCAGGAAAATGTTTGTTATGTTTAAAACCAAGCAATAAAAAGCACCAGAGACTCCCATTTCCCAGCAGCCCCACCTCCCTCGGGCTCAGCTGAGACTGGATCGTGCCCCACGGCTTGGGCAGTGCTGGACCCGCCTCTGCCTACAGGGACACTGCGCTACTTTGTCCTCCGGCACAGTTCAAGGCAGCAAAATGCCCAAAGGCAACATCGCAGCCCTGCTGGCAGGCGGGATCCCCTCTTTCCATAGAGCTCACCTTGACGGCCGGCACCACGGCAGAGCTCGCACCGACGGTACCGGCACCGAGCTCGGCGGGACACAAACTTGGGCACAGCCCAGGCCCCACCTTCCCCCGGCACCGCGGACCGTGCCGGGCTGAACCCACCGGAGCCACATCCCGGCCTAACGGGGAGGGAAGCGTGTGCTCCTGGCAGGGGAGAGCGATACCAACCTTGGCTTACCGAGGGCTCTGCGCGGGGACCCGCGTCGGCGCCAGCTCCAGCCTAACTCATCCCTCCGTGGGAGGTGGGAAGCGACAACCATTTAGGGAGCGCGGTCGGGAGGTACTTTCAAACTGGCGAGGCGGCCTGCTCGGCATGGCCCGGCTCTCTCCCGCCGGGCCCGGGCCGCCTCAGAGCCTCGGGGCGCGGGGGCGGCCGTGGAACTCGCAGGCCACCGGCCCCCGCCGCCCGCGGCCAGGCCCG